>QVOA01023359.1:0-49175 GCA_014825685.1 Pseudomyrmex cubaensis
TCATAAAATTCGTCTAAAAGTTTTAGACGTATTTTACTCAAAATGGCGATCATGTGGGTTGACATGGTATTGCTTATCAGCGTCCATATGTAGGAGTAACTCAAATCAAATTTTTGACGAGATTCTTACCATTTTTTTTTATTTATTACATGTACGTAAATTGCTGGCAAGCTTATATATTGCGACACAAATATTTTTCAGAAAATATTTTTCAGAAAAGTAGAAAAGTAGAAAATAAAAACGCAACAAATTTCCTTTAAGATTTATATACGATTCTTCGTTGTTTATCATTCTGTGATAGGACGATATCAAGAGACCTCCCTTTTGTTGTCACACACACAACAATTATTGTAACATACGCTCCTCGTTATACCAAGGAAAACCAACGGCGAAACCCGCGGAAACGACCGCTTTCGTGCAGTCGCTCAATTCGTATCTGGAAACGGTAACGGTCGTCGTGGCGTAGATAACGCGACACAAATCATGCGATTCGTATTCAGGCGCGATCGCGCGATACCTCTTACACCCATCGGCAACGGCCAGGCTTTCAAAGAGAAACTGGGATGAGCAGCGATGGGAGGTCGCGGTCCAGGCTACCGTAATTTCGCGAGAGCTCGCGCGGCATAATAAAGGCACCCGCAAGCCCCGATACCGGGCGGAGAAGTAGTCGAAGCCGCGTTACTCCGCTGTGCACATGTGGTGGTAAGAGAGAGAGAGAGAGAGAGAGGAAGAGCAAGAAGGAGGGATTGGTCAGATCAACGACCCGTTCATCGCAACTGGGGTCAACTACGATACAAAGCGGTCTGCGCTCTCTTCCCCGCACACGAAAGCCGCATTCTTCGTCCCGCCGTACTCTCTTTCACCTTATCTTTACTTACTTGCAGCCCCATACGTATAGTTGAAGAAGCTACGGGCGGCTTTACGAGCTTTCATCGTGATCCCTTGCATTGATCACTGGCAGTAACCCGTACTCCGTTAGCAACGCGTTTTATCGTAATTCTTGATCGCCAAAAGTATTGCTCGTGAAATTAAAGTCGCTGACGGATATGCGATTTCTTCGGCTGTACTTTGGCGAGCTGTGCACACAAACACCACGCGCGATAACGCGCCAGCGTTTGACATTTGTTCTTCTGGAAAATGAAACCTGTCAACGACAATGTGACGTTATCTATATGCGTTTGTTTGTTTGTTTTTTTTTTTTTTTTTTTTTTTTTCCTTCAGCATTAAATATTGTTAACGCAGCACGAGGAGATGAAGCACCTGTATTACTGAAATCAAGTACGTAACACGTGCCGCTCTCTTGTCTGACATCAAACCTGCGGCGAGGCTGTTTCAGACACCGCGCCGCAACTTCTAAGACAGCATACAAGCGAACTGACAACGAAACACACTCGGCATGTCGCGGACTTGAGCTCCACGTAGCCAGCGGACAGCTGGCTGAAAGTGTCCAACAGCGGCCTCGGTTATATATATATATGGCTACGGTACAAAGATAATGCTATAACGATCATTGGGCGAATCCGTGCAGTCACACCGGTGACATATCAAGTAGTCCAGGGATCTCAAATAGCGCAACAGCAGATATTGATTCAATACATATCCGTGAGACAGATGTAGATCCGTCAATGTGACAATTGATATGTGTCCATTAAATAAGTAAACTGATAAAAATAAACTAAACAACGATATTCTTATCGTTCTCGATAAAGGAACATTTTCCGTTATCTTATATCCAAAATAGAAACTGTCTCGATAACTATCCTCTCTCGTAACTCTCGTGACTCATATTCAATTCGTGATAAACTACAGTTGAAAATACTTTACGCGTTAAGGCGGACAAAATATAGAAACGACATAAAATATAAAACGATATCTCGATTTGTCTCTCGTACGTTAATCGCGTTTTCGTCTCGCTCGCGATCTTCTTGAAAAAGATCGCGCGAGTTTTACCGAGCCCGCATAAGTTAATACATAGTTTACCTCGAAACAGCACCTTCGTAAAACGCGCACGCCACGAGAAGACTCGATCTAAAGTACACGTAAAAGCGGATCGTGAAGGTAGAAGACAGAAAATTCGACAATGATGTTCGGCAACGAGGACAACTCGTCCCTGGCCTCCTTCGAAAAAGGCGTATTTCTTTCCGACTCGACCGATCATTCATTGCTTTCGTGTGCCAAGGTGTACCACCGCTTAAGGTCAATTCAAGGCGAATTGATCAAGTTCGCGCGAAGTATCGTTCTCGAGTCGTGTGTTTTTCGCGCGCAAGATACAAACGTCCAATGTGACAATTGACGTATACAGTAAATAGACAAACTAAACAATATTCTTATCGTTTCCGACGAAGGTAGATTTTTTGTTATCTCCACACTAAAAAAACAAAATGATATCTCGATAACTAATCCTCTCCAAAAGAGGATAATTATCGAGATATCAATTTGTTTTTTAAACGCATTTCAGATCCGTGTGTCGAATTGGTTAGTTATCGGTGTTAACGGTTTTCTCTTCTAAAGTGAGTTCTTTTTAAATCGGGAAATTCCAGTCCACGTAGTCCGATGACTGCGCGCGTTCTCGCAACGACGTTTCCAAGATTCGTAACCAATGCATTCGCGCGGTTTGTAAAACGCACATACTGCTAAAACAATAGCTGTCCATTTCCGCGACGTGATTTCTTCAGACAAAAGGTGCAGTGGTGTTCGACGACTCCCGCAGTATTGGATATCGTCGGTAGACGTGTTTAACGATCGATAACGTCGTGTGTACATATACATACACCGCGTGTTTTCGCGGTGTTTACGTGAAAGTAAACCGCGCGTGTCTTTCTTTTTAAGCTGCTTGAGAAATGGACGTACGCGAAAAGCGATCGTAAATGTCGTGTTTTCGGCAAAAGGAGACTCTCACGCGAGACGGAAATTGCGAGGGAATGAGAGAGAAAGAGAGAGAGAGAGAGAGAGAGAGAGAGAGAGAGAGAGAGAGGAAGTGAGTGAGTGAGTGAGTGAGTTTACTTTCTCACTTCAGTCGAAGATAAAAACGACGTTGAGAAAATCTTGTACCGAATTTCCGTCTAACACGTCGTTCTCTCGGTTTTTTTATATCTCCACTTGGTCAAAATAGCCTCGGGAAATCGATAGAAATTGCTTTTACCGTTTCTGTCAAGAGTTTAAGTAAAGGTATATACGAAAACACTTTTTCTCGAGTTTTATCTAGTTTCTTTATTCCTTCTACGTATTTTCCGCGATTTTGGAAACAGAAATAATTATCGGCATGTGAAAAAAAAGACAAGAGAAGTAAATAAAGGAAACTATTAAATCGATTACACTGAAGAGTTTCTACGACTCCTTCAACGACGCATACATTCCGTAGAATGGGACGGTCTCTCAAGAAGTCATTTCCGATTCCGTTGGGCATGCAAAGAAGAGGTTTATTCTAGTGGTACCTCGCTCGTTGTTGAATCCCGCGCGCATATTAATCGATCCCAACCCCATTCACGAGAGGTCTTTCGATGAGAAAGTTCAGCCGACGACCGACCAATCTACAGAAGGCTGGCAAAAGCGAGACGCGGTTCGACCGACCGATCGCGTTCGTTGTTAGATATCTTCACACAACCGCAGACCTTGATGGACATCGTCATTAAACTCGACTTCAAGCACGCGTCGTAGGTGTCCATCTCTTTCCCCCTCCTCTCTCTCTCTCTCTCTCTCTTATCTTCCGAGCCCTTCGCTCGATGGTAAAATCGCCGTGTATGCGTCGTGTGCATGATCTGTGGACGTGGCTGAAGGCTGACCGAGCTTGCACCGAGAGGTGGTGCAGAGCTCACCGGGAAGCGAAAGAGGGAGAGAGAGAGAGAAGGGAAGAGACAGCGCTGCGAGAACGAGACACAACGAGACAGAAGGGGCGCGAAGGGAAATCAGAGAGGGATAACCCGAGGAGGTGGGTGTTCTCGATATGATTAATGCCTCGCATGCGTGTTCATATGTGGAGGACAGCTGTGAGTGACTCGTGCCCCGCCCAAGCACCACCGTCGACATTCGACCGAACGCACATCTCTCCTCTTCACTCTCCTCTCTTCTCCTCTCACACGGCGGCGATACGCGCCTCCGCTTTTGGCTACGTGCACTCACGTTGCCAACATCGCGCACCCGTTATACTCCGCCCTGGAATACATGACTCGTTCGACGCGTATTAACTGGCATTATGGCCGTGATGTGGTATCAGTTGCAACCGTGACCCGATCGCTGCCCCTTTCCGACGCCACGACCTCGTGGCGTCTCTCGTTGGCGCCGCGCCTGTTTTTTTTTCTTTTTTTTTCAATTTTTTTTTTTTTTATTTTACATTCATACATAATGCACTGCGGCAATCGCGTCAGCAATTTCGTCGTCACCGCGGGAAAGAAAACGATACATTCGCCCAACGAAACATCGACTGTTTTTTTTTTTTTTTTTTACCGGTGAATATTTTTGACGAAACATTTTGCAATGAAAAATTACTCGAAAATTCTATTTTCAACGTAATGGTGCAACATGCCCGGACATTGTTTACACGCAGAAATAGAATTTTGTCACTTATTATTATTATGTTAATATAAAAAGCTGCACACATCAGGGGACACAAATTGTATAGTAACAATTGTAAGCTTTTTACCGCGACACGCGTTGCACCAGGTTTTCGGTAATCTCTTCCCGTCGAAGTGAAGGAAATATGTATCATCAAGTGATGACGCGAGGGGGAGGGAACGCCAGGCCGCGCATGCACACAAACGACGTGATTTATTTCGCAGCACTGGTGGCGACGTTTAATTAACCGTACGCGGCTCAAGTTCTCCCATTCTCGCGAAAGTAAGCGTTACTTCAGGTAATGCGCGCGAAAAATTATGAGTGTACGAAACGAGATTAACGTTTCCGCGCTTTTCGCGCGCCACCCGCGTCGTCGTCGTCGTCGTCGTCACGTTCGCTTCTTTTCTTCTGCTTTCGCCGCGCGTTTTTCCGCGAAACTTTTCCCAGCGAATTTCACTCTCCGGACTTTACATACTGCATTATGCGGCGGTAAAAAATTTATCAGGATCGTCACATAAATCTCTACTTTAAAGACTGGTTTATGGGAGCGAGAAATCACAATTTCGGGATGTGAATTGCGATGCGTTCGATAAATAAACACAATACACACACACATATACAATGCGATCGCGATATTATTAATAAGCTATATATTTAAAAAAAAAGGGCTGTATATATTACTACTTATATTAGTACGCATGTGCAAAAAATTGAACCGCTCCGATGTAAATTTTTTCATTTGCTCAATTTAATGCGCGTCGTAAACGTGAAATTGACGTATCCATCGTAAAGTCGCACGACCTAATACTTGATGCACAGAAATTTTACGTCGTTGTAGAAAGAACTGTACATGAACCTCCTCACAACCGAGCCTCCCAAAGTCATAAAATTCTTTGTCTTATCTCGTTAGACGCTTTTGTTTTTAGAGAGTTTTCCTCGCTAGAGAATATTCCATGTACAATTACATAATACGTACAACTGTCTGCATTTTTTTCCCCAGGAGTTTATACATATATATACATATATGTATAACTCGTAAAACAACTTTATTAATCTGGTTTTTGCTTTTGTTCGGAGGATTTTTGTTGCATTCGTCGCGTCGCACCGCAAAATGTCGTAAATGTATTCAACAAGCCCGCAACATAATGTCGAAAAGCAATTCACGCAGGAAACTGTTTTCTGCCGAGGAATGATGCCCGTTATACGTCTACGGGCGATGCGCCTGTGATAAAACCCCGCCTTATTTGCTGAGTTAATTAGGGGTTAATTACGTTTCCATGTGCGTCTCAGTTAGTCTTGTAATTCGCGTTAATACCTCAGCTTTCATCGCTTTTGCACGGCGTGTAGCTAGTTAAAACTTACGACACCGACGATAAGCTTAGTAGCGTTTCCCCTTAACTCGCCTGCTCCCTTTACACCGGTCGCTTCCAGGTCTCATTTAATCGTCAACACTGTGCGCGCGAATTCGCTCTATTATAAAACTTTTATCTCTTGACATTGCACGGGAGTATACATGTTTTGTTTTTTTTTTTTTATTTATTTCTTAAACGTCTAATAACAGAGAAAAAAGCTGTGCTTGACGTATTTGCCGAAACGGCAAAACGGGAGGTGAACATTCTCATATGGTGATTTTAACAAGCCTTTTAGAACTACATAAAATATACAAAATAATAAATGTGCGACAAGCACTTTCGCATGTCTACATCCCTGTCCCCGGAAAGTAAGGGTGAATATTTTTACGCGGTCCCTTCCGCGCGGGAGATCGACGACCGATCCGCCCGCAAGATTGAAGAATTCCTCACGATTTGTTGTCCGAAATAAATCGTAGCGGACCACATATTCGACGTGGCTCGCGATAAGGCGCTAGATGCCAAAAGCAGACGGATTACGAGGATATCGACCGCAGATCGAATTCGATTTGCAATATGCGGGGAGCGAAGGCGTTTCTCTGTCTCTCTCTCCCATCCCGTTTTGCGACCGGGACCGGGGGTGAGACCGGGCACTCCGATTGAAAATAGTTCGGTTTCAATCTCGCCCATCTCGTGGTTCTCCAGAGCTCCTGAATAAACACTGACTTTCGCGCTCTGCCTCACCCGGAATCAATTCCGGCGAATAACTGAGGTGTTAAGCTCGCTCGAGAGCGGCGACGCCCGTCGTCGTCGTCGTCGTCGTCGTCGCGGTTGTTACAAGAGCCTGGAGTTTAAAGGAGCGTTCTCGAAAAGAGAGACGCTTCCGTATGTCGACGCACGTCGCGAAATAAAAAGCCGCGCTGGATAAGGAGGAAAACAGCGGCGCAACACCGGGGAAAACCTGCAACCTGCGGGTATCGCGTAAACACATCCATCACGCTGCGTGTTGCGGATTAGGTGCTATCTGCGGGATAGAATCTCGTTACCGACGATGATAACGCGCTCGTCATGACGTCGCGTATTTTTGTCTTTTTATTGCTCGCAACATATTCGCGGATATGATACGCGCAATGTGACGAAATATTCCCGGGCTACGCCAACACACACCCGCCGATATAACTCCCTCGCACAGAGGGCTTGAAATAGTGTTTGCTTTGCGGGAACTCGGTTCACCGAACATGTTTTCCTTGCATCATGTTTTCATTGCATGCATGGCGATTACATCGTTGTAAGTGCCTTGCAATCGCACGCTCTACTATTTAGCAAACCGCAAAAAAAGTTACGTATATATACGGGCCCCGTTCCCTTCGTGTTTATCTTGTGTAAAAGTATGTCACGTAATCACTGCAAATCGTTCGATTAATTAGATGTTACGATAATATGATAAAATAAAACGGCAAAAATTTTTAAGTACTGTTTTTTGTTGTGTGTGTTATTATTGTACATATTTATACATATTTTTATATTTAAATAAAGGTATATTTATTTTTGCTGTTTCGCAAATTGTGAAAAAAAGAGGAAAATACTATTTATTTATATTTCGAGCGCGATAAATTGTTCAGAAAAAAATTTGAGACTGATGCTGTATACGCGTTTATGTTGACGAATAGCATGACACTTCTGAATGATTCATAACGAACCTTTTTTTATAAATACGCTTATATTAAATCCACGTTATCCATTTAAATTTTAAATTTAACACAAACTACCCGTTTTGTTAGCATGATACCGCAGTATATTGCATCTGCCACATTACATACAACGTGTCATCTCCCACCCGTGGAAAAAGCATGAAGCGATCGCAATATAAAGCATCATGTGATCTTTCACGACGCAAAATATTGTGTTAATATAAACAGACTGTACATATAATATGATGGAGGAGACGCGCAATGCTTGTAACACATTATTAATTTATGTTTAATGTACTTTTGTTCTTATTTATATCTTTACAACGTCACGTGTACATACGTAACAAGTGACAGATCATATTTTATAAATAATAACGACCTTCGTGTATCTGATGTAAATCGCACAGGAGAAAGATAGTGGTGAGACTGGTGAGAAACAAGAAATAAATACTTCGGTAGCGACTCGTAAATATAATCAGTTCGTTTTCTTTTTAGATTGTGTTAAATGATTGTTACGTGCAAATTGCAATTTTTGTATGGCGTCACGTTTTTCAATGATCATGTGTATTGATCAACGTTGTAATTAAATTAATTATTAATTTCGTTTATATTATCAACAATAAATTAATTATCTGTGCGAGATAATTTTCGGTAAGAGAACAGCATTTATATTACGCGAACGTTGTATTACTTTAATATAATTTTAGTCACTTCATCAGTTTTTTGTGCAATTTCGAAAAGTTTACCATCACGAAAAACTGACAACTCGATAAACGAATGATCATGATAACATGAATAATTTGTCACGCTATTCACTATTGGGTAATAAGCTATTACTATTAATAATAAACTATTTGAATATGCACAATCAGACTTGCTGCGATCAACGTGTCTCCATATTTACTCCTAATTTAATCATTGCATGACCGTCGACAGCATATAGTCCACATCTGCAGCCGACAGTGGTACAGGAACGTAGTAAATATATAGCGATACTATGCAGCGACGTACACGAATGGTTGCACCAACGTATAAATTTCGTCGCCGTCTGGGTTTCATATGGAACGTGCCATTGAAACATGTTTTTGCTATGAATTCGACAAATATTTGCCCGCGTGACACGGGAAGGTTGACATATGCCGTTATGAAAAAACCACGAGCGATAAGAGATCAATCGCGTGTACGTTTATTTCGCGGCGTGCAAAATTACATAGGCAACTGACGAGGCGCCGACTAGTAACAATCAATTTTCATTTAACAATATATACGCGATAAAATCGCACGTCATATCAGAAATGAAATATCAACCTTGAGGTCAATGTGTATTTTTGGTAGAAATAGATATTCTCGTTCGCTCGTTAATTATTGAAAATATTATCGCTGTTTGTCAGTGCGCGTTCTGCGCGATCTTATAAAACATTTTTTTTTTTTTTTATTTAACTTAGATTTATAAATAAAACAAAAAATGTTACATATATATATGTATGAGCGACATGCAATTTACGAACAAAGTGCATCTCGTTCATTTAAATAAACTTTTGCCGTCGCTTTGTCAGTTCACAAACTGGTCTCTCTAAGCATTTAAGATATTTACGACGGAAGAGATATTTTCGTCCATTTTCTGGGCGTACACACAGAATGTACGACTCGGTGTAGCGTTTCGTTTTGCTGATCCTTTCTGCTTGTTCTCTGGTCCCTCGCTTTAGCCTGCATCTTCAACCCGCATTTTCTGCAGCGCGGCCTCCAACCACCCCGCATCCCCACGGGCGGTTGCTTCGCTTTCTCTCCGCAGTATTTCTTTGCTCTTCTAGGGGAGAGCGCTTTTTCCTACTTCCGACGTCTCATCCTTCGTCTTAGTAATAATTGAATTCGCATTATATTGGCTACTCCATGCGCGAAAAACCGAGGAAGAAACCGAATGCGGCGCGAAAGAGTCGCGCAGACCTTTCACGTTTGAAATTGAAAATTAAGGAAAAGAGAATGTATAAGACAACGGATGGAAACGAGAGAGAGAGAAGCACCCGCGTATTGTTCCTCCACCATCCGCGACAATCCGATTAGATAGATCCGCAGTACGCAGGCTAGAATGCGGGAAGCTACCCTTTGATTTGGAAGCTAATTTGCTCATCGAGAGCGGGAACAAAGAAAGTTGTACGCCGTTCGCTTAACAAGCCTATTATTTTCATCCTTAGAAAATTTCTTCATTTTGAATAATTTAAAGCATTAGTTTAGATAATAGGATTCGTACACGTTATTGGCGATAAAATTCTGCAAAAGTTATGCGGTTCGTTAATTTAATGCAATTTACTAAAATATATTGGTACAATGACATAAAATTGCAAAAGTATATATATGAAAGAATGAGGAATAAAATGTAATCACTTTGTTAATGGAATTACAAAATGCGTTTTTGAATTTAATATAACTTGAATTAATTGGATTTAATATATGCAATCTATGAGTTCATCACATTTTAAAATCCCGACCGGCTAGCATAAAGTTATGCCGGCGCGAAATAAAAATAATACGCGCGGAACGCAATTAATAATTATTCTTTCGCACCAATAAAATCAATAAACCGAAATAGATTATTCCATCAGTTTCCCGTTTTCTGTCATAGAACTCACGCGACATAAACACGATAATTAATTATCAACTTTCTGAATTTCATTATAGAGACCGAGTCTATCAGAGGAAAAATTAGTGCGCTTTAATTTGATTTCTGACAGTTAATTTAGTATTTGCTTTCTCTTTCTCTCTCTCTCTCTTCTCTCGAAGCCGTCTTCAGCACCTGGAAAACGCGAATAAAAGCTAAGTTTTGCGGTAATAAAGATAGTATTCTCATTTTAACGGCTGATTTTTAGTTTAACTTTTGAATAACGTTGCAACAAGAGGACGTTTTTTAAAACTCGGTGCAGAATTTTTCGTTCAATTAATTTTTTTTTTTTTAATTTTTTTTACATTTTGTATTTTTTTGTTTTACATTTTGCGATAAAATAAAGTGTTTACATGTCACATGTGGTTGTTGAAACAGTTGGTCGTGAACAAAAGATATAAATATAAATATAAATATATATATATATATATAAAACTATAACTATAACTATAACTGTCGATTGAAAATCCATCAGCGCGATTAACCGTGTCCGCAATTATTTTGAAAAAAAAAATAAAATAAAAGAAAAAACATGTTCTATGCAGTGTGTCTAAACACACACCGAGTTATTCCCATTTTGGCGGTGTATCAAGTGTAGTGGCTGCTATGTACCATTTTTGTCTTTTTTTTCCTCCTCTCAAACAAATGCGGATAACGATTATTGCACTTTTTCTCGGGTATCCGGTCCGCATTGTTGAACCAGAACTCCCGTGGCGAAAAAAGAGCGTACGCGACAGCGATCGATTTGACGTCGTTTACTTTCCCTTAACAGAAAGTTTTTTCGTTTCTCGTTGTTTGCCGTATATGTAGGACCGGAGATTGTTTTCGCGTTCTGCGGACTCCTATCTAAATGGAAAAAAAAAACACATTCTCTTTTGTTCTCTTAGGTTTTTTTTTTGTCGACACATTCAAACGGAAGTCAGTAGATTTCGTCGACCACGTCGACGCGATGCCACACGAATTGCGAGTATTATTAGTGTGCAAATAGACACAGAGATGTTTAAACGCGAATTTCGTTTTATTTGTATAAAAAATTGCGTAATATGCAAATTTGTTATTTTTATACTCTCGGCGTGCGAGTACAACAAAACTGAACTACCGCAGTTTTGAAATAAAATTTAAATGCTGCATCGGAATATCACAATTGTGTATGCGCTCGCAATTAATCGCGGTTAGCAAATAATGATCGTGACGATACGGTCAGCTTAATGATTATCATGTTCAAAGTATGACAGAGAATGTTTATTATTTCAGCACCATCCTTGCTCGAAGAGGCATTCGGAATCGTGAACATCATTCAACTACCAAGAGGCCAGAACGAGCGTAAGTAAATTTCTAACAAAAAAAAAAAAAGAACACCGTTTCGAAAGTAATCAGAAATGCTTAAACAATTAACAGGATTTATATTTAATTAAATCGCGATCGGAATAAAACTTAAATACCGATAGATTTTTCTGTCTGTGAATAATTAAATTTGTGCAATTAATTATTTCATTCTTCTCGAGGAACATT
Organism: Pseudomyrmex cubaensis; assembly: GCA_014825685.1. Lineage (NCBI taxonomy): Eukaryota > Metazoa > Arthropoda > Insecta > Hymenoptera > Formicidae > Pseudomyrmex > Pseudomyrmex cubaensis. The sequence continues at coordinate 11,760 of QVOA01023359.1, forward strand.
GATACTCCTCATCTCCCTTCAATAATTTATTATTTTTCTTTTTACTAGTTGAGATTCTTTTTTTGTTTTAATCAATAACGAACGCTCCGAGCTCTGTTCTTTAGAAGAGGGTATCCGTTTCTCGAAAAATCCTCATATCCGTCCCGAGTTGAATGACAAAGCACTGCCGTGCCCGATAGGCGATCAAGCACGGCCAATAACAATGAGGTAGGCAATGAAAGTAACGTCGGCATTCGTCAGTGCGGAGATATCCTTCGGCAATAATATCAGCAGACCACAGACACAAAAGAAGGAGGGTAACGACAAAACTTGTCTTGGTTTTGTTAAAAGTGTTGTTACTGTCTCTCATATAGAAGAGCTCAAAGGACTTGTCCTATCAATCTAGAGTCTCGGGGAAAAAAGAAACGTGGAAGGAAGGTATCAGGTTAAACTTCTGGTTTTGTCTGTGGATAGACACACACGTATCATCGGGGCTGAAAAGCTAAATCTCTCGCTGGTCACACAGACTGTTCGATGCAACAAAAACCTCGACTCTTCGACAAAGATTGAAAACTTCTAAAAGAACGAAGGAATCTTAGCTTGCGAAAGTTGGCCCTAATTTCGAAATCTACTGCAAACGGCAAAGTAACTTCTCTCTCCCCCGTTTTAATCCACGAAAAAAGGATATGATTGCTTGTAATAAATGAAAGCTGCAGGATGTATAATAATAACAAATAATACACGCGTTTTCATATGCTAAAATATATTATTATATTATTATAAAAAAATATATTGTTACATTGTTACATAAATAACAAAACATATATATAAAAACATCGCGATGCATCTCTCTAATGGTTTCCCCATTTGCGATTTTAAACTATCTCTAACCGTTCTGTGCGCGCTCTTAGAATATTTTCATGATCATAATACTCGGCGCGCGCGAGGTATGTGTACACTTAGACGATAGCTCGCGAGTATAACGAGTTTAGCAGTGAGAAATTTATTTTAAAGCTTCGCTTAACTAGAGAGCGCGTAGACGGTTCTCCGTATAGTTTTCCGCTACATAGTTGTGCGCAGTTTCTACCGAATAAGTTCTCCTGGCCGCGCTAAAATGCACATCGGTATATAGGGAGAGAAAGGAGACACTTCTGCTGCGCGACACAATACAGAGTACTGTAATCATATTGCGAGCGCGCGAGCGATCTAATCGGCCATACGGAAAACGAAGTTGTAACGTGCGGAACGTGAGTTCCGCAGATTAGTCTTCCTGCTCTCGGCACGCGGAAGTGGAAACGACTTCGTCGATGCTCTGATAGTTTCGTGTGACCCGAAGTTAATAACCCCGTGGCGCGAGAACTTTAGCGGACAATGTTCGCCAGCCGCAGATTTATAAGATTCGGTCTTATTTGAAAAGTTTATGCAATTTCACGCGCGTCCAGGCGCACGGCTTGTAAATATTCGGCCAAACTTCGAACTTTCCAAATAATGCGGGGCTTATCCGCGGACGATACATACTACCCCCGGTGTCGAGATTAGATAACTATCGGAAGAAACACATAATGCGATATATGCACGTGAATTATCAGAAACTGATTGTGGTTGGCAATTTTTTTCCTCTGTTAAAATAATGTCGAAATAGATAGTCGCTGGTTAAATATACACAATCATTACGCACAGCGTATATGCAATCGATTATTTAAAATATTTAACCGTTATACTGAAATAAAAAAATATCAAATATTTTTGCGCTGCAGTATATCGAAATTCGATTGCATCGTATAATTGTTACGGCACACGCGTCGATTATATTAAATAAACATATTTTCTTTTCAAAGCGATACCTCGAGTTTTATTCATTTTTTCATGGTTTTTTTTTATATTACAATTTTTGCACACAGTTTCTCCTCAGTTTTTTTAGATGCGTGTTATCCTCGCACGCGGATATTATTATGCATAAGTTAGGTAATCACATCGAGTATGCGATATCTAACATTGCTCTTCGGAGCTGAACGCACTTTTATTGTGTCGAGTAGATAAAAGAATAATTTATTGCCGCGCATTCCGAGACGGCGACGTAGAAACACGGGAGCGATGAACTTGAACGTGATTTTCAGCTTTGTATGTTATAAATATCGAGACCTACACAAAAAATAGAATACTCATCATATTTTATCGTGTTGATTTTGCGCAGCCATTTTATTTCCCTTTTCGTCGTCCCCTTCCGTCTTTAACCGTCAAATGTTTTTATTTCGAAAAATTTTACTTTTGAATAAAAATGTTCTGTGTACACCCCCTTTCATAGTCGGTATGCTCAAAGTTAAGCTTTGAGAGAAAAGAATTCCGCCGAGAGATATTTGACAAAGAGAAGTGAAGCCGGTTTTAGAAAAAAATTTTTTTAACAATCTTCTTAACGACCGCAAGAGAGGAGAGAGATCAACGGAGATTACTTCGAAAGAGGGAGACAGGTTTTGCGCTACTTTTGGTACAGCAATCTTTAATTCATTCAATCTCGGTTGAACACATCTCGCGCACTTTGCAAAAAAAAAAAAAAAAGGGGGACAAAGTTTCCGGACTGAAAAAAAGAGGAAAGAAAATCTGAAACTTGCATTTTCTCTGTCTCGTGCATCGGGCGCGTTCGTATGATAACGTCCCGAGCAAATATAGTATCCCGATTATGTGCAACAGATAGGAATTCCATGCTGTATACGTGTGCAGATAACCAAATCTTCTTAAAGATGCGGAATCCGGTTACACACAAAAATGCGTCATCGAGCCCGTGAATGCGGCAGCTGCATATCGACTTAGCATTTGTGTATAAATATACTCGACTCTGCGAGAGATACTACACGTTATCAGCTCGATACTTACACACAAAAGTTTGCTCCGTTATAAAAAAAAAAAAAAAAAAAAAAATACACGCGAACGTTGCGCTTCAAATAGCGTGACCTATCTTTATTTCAAAATCACAGAGTTGACAGGAACTGCTTGAAAAGTTTCTCTGAAATTTTTATGTCATAAAAGTTCTGCATAAAGAAAATTAAATCACTTATTTAATAACCGTACTTTATATATATATATATTGTTTTTACGTATATGTATATATAAGCACTTTTTTTTAACGGAAATAGACACGCGAATATATTTTCCACGTTTTTCCACGGATACGTGCATGTGATCGCGGTATATATCTCGATATATTGTATTAGCAGTTAAAATTATCCCCGCGCGCGCGAATGATAACACACTCATATGGCCGACCGATATTTCCAACAACGGCGGCGCCAAGAGAGATAAAACCGCCAAATACAACCATTAATTCGCTCGCAATTCCTAGCTCCCCGGCGGTCGATGATGGAAACGGGCTAACGACTCCATCCTTATTCTCTGCTAATTAACTATTAACGACTTATCGGGAAAAAGTGACCTCGGTCGAGAGTTCACGCGCTCCATCCGCGCCGACGAAGCCCCGCGTTTATAATTAGAAAGTCGATTACCATGGTGCCCTCGACGTTGCACGGTGACCCCGGCGTAATGAAAACAGCATCCTTCGATAATTCATGGAAAACACCGCGCACTTTTCTACGGAATTGAACCAGCAGTACGATTAACTTAAATTCGTTCGCTTTGCTTCTTACGTTGAGATAGTTGTACCTCTACAATAAAATTAACTCTTTCCATTTAAAGATCGTATCGTAGATACGTTTCATGTGTTTTATATACATGTGCTGCATCGTATGTACCGCAGCGAAGTTGTTGTTCCGCAGATATCGGCAGAATCATTATTTCACATCATTCGACATTCATTCGATACAAACGTCTATTTTCAGTTTATTTTCAGTTTGATCGATACTTAATATTTTTGAGCGAATAGATTTGTGCATAAATTTTCACAAAGAAGTGCATCGTAATTTAAATAAACAAATCTATTTTCTTATTAAGCATAACAAACTAAATTCTCGTTATCTGTGAAAATTCTGATTGTCTTGAAGCAAGAAGAAGCGATAGAGTCCACATTCGCGCGGCGCGGTGGTGCAAACTCCGCAAGATGTGCAGATACGTAGGCTTGCTATTAAGCGCGCTTAAGTAATAACGAGGAAACCGCGAGCTTGAAGATTCACAGTTAGTTAGACAATGTTCCGTAACTTTTAAGTCAAGCCGGAGGTCACAGTAATAACTTTCAACCCACTTTATAGCAACGCGATTACATCGAAAACGAAATTCTCTTTTTCGCCTCACGGCTATTTGTATCACGACCGAGTAATTTAACAAAAAGTTGCTCGCTCTATTTCGTTATTACGTTTAAGCGCTTCCAACTACGGGGGGGAGAGACTGAATCTCCGGGAAGTTTCAATGGAGCGCGCTGTACACGAAGCGTTTTTCTCGTCCCAAGTCTCTCGGCCCACGTTCAAAGCCCCCTTGCTTCGAGTGTTATCCCAAAGTACATATAACACGTATAAATCCGCCCGTCTTAACTTCTTTGATATTCCCGTGAAGACGGCCAGCGTGGCGTCGCCGTCGTTCAATAATCCTTGTTTCCGTCGGAGAAAAAGTTGAGACAAGAGGGGAACAAGATTGCCGCGTATTTAAATCGCAGCGCTTTCGCCGAGAGAAACGCGATGTTCCCGAAAATTCACGATTGCATCGCTCATGAATAATTTGCCACTCAAACGACCGTCTTTTTGACGATTATAAAAACTAAAAAAAAAAAAAAAGAAAAAAAACTAAGTTTGAAATGCGCGAAAGTTTTTCGATTTTCTTACAACTCAAAATCGTTCTATACATATTTATATATAGTCGCTTCCGTATAGCGAAAGTTGCAGCGTAACGTAACGATTGCCTTCGAGAGTCATTTATAAGCATCGCGATATCCGCCTACCTACTCGTCGTACCGATCGTTACATCCGCCAATCATCGGTCGCTCGTGTGTCTCGCAGAACCTTATTTTATGCGCGAAAATATAGGACGGCCGAGCAGATCCGACGGGGATAACCATCGCCTCCGGTGTGTTGGCTCGCATGATTGATGAAATTTGTGTAGGAGCAACAGGGCATACTTGCCGTTTCCCTCCGGGAACGGAACGCTTGATTGATAGAGGGTGTTCGAATTTGAAATTCCTCCTCGCGGAAAGTCGACCAGCTCTTTCTGCATTCGACGTTTTTTCTCTTTCTCTCTCTCTTTCTTCTCTCTCTCTCTCTCTCTCTCTCTCTCTCTCTCTCTCTCTCTTTCCCTATATACTGCGTGGCACGCGAACGTGCTGGACACGCAGACTCACACACGCTCACACACACCGTTCGTGTCGAGCAACTTCCGTGTTTCCGCGTCCTACGACAAGACGGGTAGGAGGTTCCTTCCGGCACGATACACGCGCCGCCAAAGGACACTCGACTCGCTTCGTCCATCGTTCATCCCGACTAAAAGCCTCTCCCAGTACGATATACAAGCTCTTCACTTTCTCTGTGTTCGCCGTTCTTGTTGCTCTGTTATTTACAAGTCAAATGCGCGATCGATCGATGCCGCCGCGCCGCTGGGATCGAGAAGGTAAGGACCGCGTTCGCTTGTGAAGCCGCATCGAAATGCAATAGCGAAAACGGAGAAGTTACGACGGAGGCACGGAATCGAAAGCTCGTCGTAGCGCATGATATAGCACAAATATCATCTTTTAGTCACCGTTTTGCCTGTGTAATATTCACTCCCTCACACAGAACGTTCTTTTTCCGGGATGGAACCTCGCTCGCGAAAGGGAGAAACGTTTCGCATATCATAAGCGACATACATATATATATATATATCCGGAGTAGCATGTTACGTGGGGTTCAAAGAGTGTTGTTTTTGTCATCTTAAAACGCGCGGAGTCGCGCAGGCAAAGGAAAGGCTAAAACGATATGTATGTGCAATGCGAGTTTAAAGGATGGCGCATTTGGTACATATTTATCCTGACCACGGGAAGCGGGGACCGATCGGGTCTCAGAAGGAACTGCTCTTGCGACCGCACGACGATAAAGTCTCGGGAATACAAGCGAGTGCACCGACCGCGGTCGCCCCTTTGTGGACAGAGACTTCAAAAAGTTCGTCGCGTCGGGGAGTAAGACCGGTCGCGCGGAGCATATATACGCGAAAAGTTGGCGGAAATCTACAACGGATGCGCGACGGTGTTCCCGACGGGAGTCGGGAGTCGAGTTCTCCGGGGCGCGACCTTCGGCGCAAATTTCTCTTGGCTCGCGCCCGCCGTTAATCCGTCAGTGATGCGCCGTTTACTTTGTACTCTTCGAAACGGGCGTTACGCGATTTCAATTAGTACGCCGTAACTCGCGGACGACGACCCTCGGTGACGACTCTCCAGCGAAATTGAATCATGTTTAATTTATAATCCTTGGTCTTTCGCGAGAGCGTTTTAATTTCGCTCGACTAAATATACAGTCGGAGAGCCTAGTGCAGAATCTATTATAAAACGCATACAATTCGTGTCGCGAGACGACGTGAATGGAATAACTCAAGTGAACGCGCGCGTATGCTTAGATTTTATTTAATCAGTAAATAATTTCTTGATTATTTCTCGACCTTCTTTCCGGCAAAGATTATTTTTTCACTGTTAACAACGGCTTAGGCTCAGACATCGTCCTCCCCTTATATTTCCTGACCTGTGGGAGACCAAAGATGAATTTTGCGTCAGGGAGAGAGACTAATTTGATGCGTAAATCTCGGACTTTCCACGAAGCTCGGTGATAATATAAAAGAGTCGAAGCGCGCGCTTTGGTGGTCGTCGTGTTGTATTAATTTAACTTTGGCGACACCGCGCCGTTGGAGTGTACAGGTGTTGTAACGGTATTAAGCTAAACTGCCAACAGTCCGGGGTGCCCCGGCGTGCTCCGAGATTAGTGGGGTTAACTAACAAAAAGTGAGAAAAGCAAGCTCGCGGGAGAAAAGAAAAGCAAGGGCGGTCGAAGGGGAAGAAAATCCCGGAAGTCTCTGATGTCACCAAACTGTTTCGAACGCAGACTTTTCTGATAACACGGAAAGTCGAAGTTCTAGTTCTGTTGCGCGAACAGGTCGTATAATAATTTCGCACGACTTACGCGCTGTGTTGTTGTGTAAGAAACAAATATATTTAACGCCAAATAATAAAAGTGTCGCGCGCACACGCGCGCGAATGGGTATAGTGTTAAATGCACTGCGTGTACATTTAACACTAAACGCATATTAATCAAGTGCATCGAATGTATGTAAATACAAAGTGTGAAGTTTAAAAGCTGAGCACGGAGGAAGAGAGAGAGAGAGAGAGAGAAAGAAAAATATATTCTATGTAATTTTAGAACTTCACCGATGGTACATATATGGCATATGTACATATTGGTTATACAAAAAAAAAAAAAATATGCAGTAACGTTTATCACTAAATCGTTATACCACGAGATAATTTGTCAGCCACGGAGAATTATTTCAACGCGCATTAACCAAAAGTGTCAAATAACGCTCTGGATATTTGTTTGTCATACAAATTATTCAAAATTATTAAGCGTGCGTATTATTCGATATAATAATTAATTCCAGTTAGGTATACGTGATACGATTACTCGATCGCGTAATTAAACAATGATCTACGTTCGTCTATTAATAATATAGCGAACGCGCGTGAAACTACAACTTTGATGGTTCGTAAATATTAGCCACATCTGGAATGTGTTAGTTGCTAGAAAGCTCTCTCTCTCTCTCTCTCTCTCTCTCTCTCTCTCTCTCTCTCTCTCTCTCTCTCTCGGAATATAAGCTAAGTAAGTTCTGCGGTCGCGGTTCCGCAGTCACGTTCTAACGTCATCGCGCACGTTTCTGCTGTTAACAGGATTCCTCGAGAGATGGGTCCGGGAACGGCAAGCCGGTGGCTGCTCTGCGCGACGCTTATGGTCGCCCTGTGTCAAGGCCAGGAGGATTCAGAGGACTGGATGTCAGTTTGCCCGGTAGTTTGCAAGTGCAAATGGGTGTCCGGCAAGAAGACCGCTGAGTGCATAAAGCAAAACCTGGAAAAAGTGCCGAGTGGCATCTCGGCTCAGATACAAAATCTTGAGTTGACCGGCAATCGCATCTCCCATCTAGACTATGACGCGTTTATGTATGCCAAGCTGGAGAATTTGCACAAGGTGGTGATGCGCGACTGCGGCCTGGAGACCATCCACTCGACCGCTTTCAACAGCCTGAAGATCGTTATCGAGATCGATCTGTCGAACAATAACATTCACAGTTTGCACCCGGACACCTTTTTAGAGACGCAACGGCTGCGAGTGCTGGTGCTCAATCAGAATCGGTTGAAGGTGCTCGAAAATAATCTGTTTGTCAATCTCTTTTTCCTGCAGAAAGTGCTGCTATCAGACAACAGATTGGAGTATATTGGAGAGAAGACTTTTCAAAACCTGCCGAATTTGACATCTCTCACATTGGACGGGAATAATTTTAGCACCTTGAAACTGCAGAGCTTCGAGCAGAGTCTGCCCAAGATCAGCAGTCTCGAACTCCAAAATAATCCGTGGAAATGCGACTGCGAATTGAAGAATTTTCGCGACTGGGCGATCAAACGCAAATTATACACAAAGCCGACCACTTGCCAGGAACCGCCCAGCATGGTCGGCAAGATGTGGGACGAGGTTAGAAGTGACGAGTTCGCATGTCGACCGAAGATTCTCTTCGTCGGTCCGGCGACCAAAATCGAGGTGGGCAAAGGAGACGTGACTCTCTCGTGCAAGGCGTCGGGTGTCCCACAACCTCAGGTAATTGCTCTTCCGTACGGGTACACGTGCGTCCGGAAATTGCGCTCGAGAACGTCAGACTAATCGTAGATCGTAATTTCAAACTTTTCGATAAAAAGAAAAATCTACACTTGATTACTTTTGCAATAATTAACTTCATCACTTCAATCCAAAAATTCTTCTATAAAATATATATTTTTTTTCTCTCACTTTTTTTTATTACCTGCATAAAATCATATCACATACGCGCGATCTCGTGTTTCAGTTGACGTGGACGCATCGTAAAAACGTGTTGAAGAAGGATAGCAAACGTCAGAGCACCGATAGGAACTACATATTCACCTCAAGTCCTGAATCAGACTGGCTGAATCTCACAATTGTCGATGTAGTCTCGTCCGACAAAGGAGATTATATGTGTTCTGCAAGAAGTCCGGGCGGTATCGCCGAGAAGAACGTGACCCTGATTATTTCGAGCGATGTAGGCAGGACTTCTGTCATGAGCCTGCCGCTTATGATAGGACTTGTCGTTACCGCGTTGTGTCTGTTCATAGTCGCGGTGGTGCTCTGCTTGTGCTACTGTAGGCGTCATCGAACTAGGCACGACGAGAAGGGCCTCGAGGCGGTGTCTCTGGAGCATCATGGTCTCGGCGAACAGGAGAAATCGCTGATCACTACCATTAATCCGGTGGTGAAGCCGCCAAGACGTTACGAAACGCCGTCGGTGACGTCGCACGGCACGGAGATGACGGAATTGAACCGCACGCTGCTCGACAACGATTCAGTTTTCGGTCAGTACACAGTCTACATTTCTAAACAGTGCGCGGCCAAATGCTAGCGGGAAACTACCTCGTGTTAAATCCTAGACGATTACGATTATCTCGTAATGCGCGCGGATTTGTGGATATTAAGTCACAGATAGGATTTAACCTGGCGAACGTGATCGCTGCGAATGGACCACGTAGCATCGGTCGTTTCGTCCGGATAATATTCCTCCCACTGGGCTGAAATGACCGCTATACGTTGCTTACGTAATGTACAAATGACAGTGTGTCTGTGTGTAATCGCGAATCGATTCGTTTCGTGCCGAGCGCGAAATCGTCCGACAGTTGAACCAGGTGTCCATCGATCTTGGGATAAGGAGAAACCGCCAGCTCGGAGACTAATGAAGATCCGTTAGGGACGCTTATATGATACAGTGGCTTCTCTTGATATAACAGCGCGCTGTGACAGCGCGAAAAGCGTTCGTCATCTGTGTTCGATTATTATTGATAACGTCATCTCGCTCTTTCTAGAAATATCGATAATATCATTCTCTTTGTAGATAAGACCAGAACGCAGGGCTTTTTTAATTTGATTTCGAAACAACGCGTAAACACTGAAATTATGAGAGAAGTGTAAATTGCTGTAATATACAATCGCACAAGTAATGACGACAATAAGGTTCGCACCAAAATTATCTCGCATCGTGCAAACGTGCGAGTGAATGAGATATTTTTCGAGAGAAATTATATATGATAGATATTATCGGTTTATTAAAATATATCAAAACCCGAGGTGTCAAATATAATGGAATTATCCTCCAAAGCGCAATATGAAAGTTGTAGCTCGCACGATAATGCGATTTAAATCTTATGAAAAAGTTTAATCAACTTTATGGATGTCATATGAACCTCAAAGCGAGCACGATGTAGCTTCCACCGTTACGCTTGACCGACGGCGTGCAGGAAACGTAGTTACATTTTTTTCGAGTAAATTGACAAAGCGCGCTCCCGGAGTTGCGATCATATCATGACTAATCCGATTAAGAGCACTCGTCCAGGTTCGTTGAGAATAATGTCACACCAATATCGTGTCACGATTATATCAAGGCAACGTTCTCCCGCTCGAATAGCTTGCCTTGCCGCGCGTGTGCGCTTTACGTGCGGCGTCTTCGCGTGTAGAAACCTTTCCGCGAGCGCAATCTTTTTTTTTTCTCCCCCCGCCCTCTGCTTTTCTTTTTCTCGCAACCTCTCTCTTAAATTTTCGTTTTTAACGTTCGTCCTTTTCTTTTGTTCATGTTCTCGCAGCTGACGGGAGCGGTGTCGTCGGTGGGGTAAGCGGCGGCGTAGGCGACGACGACAGGGATCACGAACGAGCCACGCCGGAACTCGACAGAAGCGGCGGCGGTGGTAGTGCTACGCTACCGCGTGGCGGAAATGCTGGTTACCATCACCGGCAATATCCGCCGGATCTGTTGGCCTTCTCCGGCGGTCGCGGCGCATCGCCGACCAGCCAAGCGTCGACGGTGCCCGACAACACGCGTATGTCAAACCAGCAGGCGATGACACCAGCGGCGACAACGGCGGCGGCATCATCGTACGGTTCGCCGCCGCTGGGTCAGTATCATCCGGCGGCTTTCAAGACGCTACCGCACAGTCGCAGCGTGACGCCTTTTGGTGTGGGACCGTCGTCGTCACCGATAGTGCCGGTGTTACCGCGTCACGGTTACGTAACGATTCCGCGACGACCTCGAGCGCCTAGTTGGAGCAGTGGCCCACCGACGTCACCTACTGAAATTCTCGACCCGGTTTATGACAATCTGGGTCTTCGTACCACAGCAGATGGCAGTTCGAAGCTCTCGCTGAACAAGACCTTGGAATCGGTATCCTCATCCATGCGTGGTCGACCGCTGCCGAGCACCCCAGGAGCCTTACACTACGGTACCATTCAACGTAGCACACCGAATATTCTGGCTGGCAGTCCGCTGGATCGAGCGGCGCCAGAAGGCGCGGCCGAGTGGCCGATCAAACAGCCGGATGAAAGCGCGGAGAGTGATTATCCGTTGTTGGCGCAACAGTCTCAGCAACAAGCCACTGCCAGCAATACCCTTAATAGAAAGGTACCGCCAAGGCCGCCGCCAAAACCCAAGAAGAAATCAGCCAATGGACCGACGTTGTACGAGGACGAGGGTGAGGACGGCACGGAAGTATGATACCACGGGCATCGTCCGCCGCGATGAGGACGACTGATCGTAGTACACCACGATGGGGTACACACGACTACACACACAATAAACCGGTAGTGCCTTTCGAGACGCTCGTTTCACGCGCGTAGAATTTCCATTCTGCTCGGTGAGTCACGATCGTCCGAAGAATAAAAAATATAGCGCGGAGAAATTTCAAGAGATCTCATCTCCTTCTCTTCGCGCACAAGACGAACAAAACTTACGCACGGCTCGCCGAAAAACCACTGAGAAGGCGATCGGACAATCGCATCATCTATTCCCTTTTCTCATCTTTCGTTTCCTTTTAAGTTATATTTATTAAACGCTCTTGTAAAAAAAAACGTCCAGAATCCTAATGGAATCGTAATTCGCATGAAATATTTTCTAGATAGTCTAACTGTCGTCGGGCGTTTTTTTTTTTTTTCTGTCCTTCGTCTTTTTCCCTATGTATCTCATTTTCTTTTTCTTGTTTTTTTCTTTTTTCTTTTTTTTTTTTTTTTTTTAGTATAGAGGATTCCTTTAGCGTTTTATTTTGACGCTCGCCACGCGCGGTGAGGCGATAACGTGATAAATGTGTGAATAAGGTTCCGGACATTGTTGCCGGTTTAGTCGATAAGGCGAAACCTGTTTGCGTTTAGTGTGGATGGAATTCACGCGATGAAACACAAAGCAACTGCAAGTGCTGAACGCAGATCCGTTCCGTTCGAGAGCGATGTCAGTGAATTCGACTGCTGTTCGTGTATCGACGATGGAAACTTGCAATCGTCACGGTACAACTCACGTGTATAAACGGAAGTTGTTGCAGAGCTCAGAATGAACAACGTTTTGCACATATGTGTTACATTTATGCGAGGAAAAAAAAACGTAACGAGAGAATTTAACACTGTTAAGAATTTATATAGCTGTTACTCGTCATCCCCCTTTAATCGCGTTTTTTTTTCTTTTTTAATGTAACGTTTCGATACCTGTAATGAGAATTGTAGCAAGACTCGTTGCATGCGACTCATGCTTACATCAAATGATGTAACAATACGTGTCCTTTCTCCTTTTTGTAAGAGCATCGTTTAGACCAAGTCTAAAACTTAGAGATATTCCGTGCTTCGTTGCCGATACTTGTCGATGTTTCAAATGACTAAAAAACATTATTTCCGATTATTTCACGAATAATAGCGAAAGTGATTTTTAGGAAAATAATGCCGATAAATATCGTATTAATGTGGCGCGGAAATATGATGCAACGGTGCCACCTTGTTGTATTTACGTTAAACGGATATATCTATCACAGGCGTGTTATAAATTTAAAGTAGACACATAAGTATTGAAATTCGATTGCGTGTTTGAATACGAATAAGAAGAAAATATATTACGAGAAGATACGATATAAGATGGTGTACAGCCAAGAAATCAATGTAAGTAACATTCGCGCCGTTTATTTCCGCCGTTGGTGTATGAAAATATCGTCGTGACCTTTTGAAATTCGTAATAATCGATTACTGTCGAAATGACTGAGCGGTCGGAATAACAACGTATTTTGGAAACGCGGCCAATTTGGTATCGCTACCCAATTGGATTCTACTACCACTATCGTGCACGGATAACACCAAAAATGACCAGTTTAACGTATATATTACTTCCCTATCGACCCAAATTTACTTCGGGAATTAATTGAACGTTACGCGCGATGCGTTCCAATTAGCAACAATTACAGTTCGATTGTTATCAATTCCAGAATCGCGCGTAATATCGCGGGAAAGTGCGCGAAAAATTATCAGCCGCAACTGAATGGGGCGGTGGTACACGCGGCTCGTCGAGTCGTATTGTCGCAGCGCGACGACGTTGCGCGGATGAATGTTAGATGGACATGATTTAAAAAGATGGCGATATTACGACGTGTCATAAAAGCGCTCGTGAGGAACGGGGAACACGTTGAATTCTCCCGTGTTCCCGTTTTCGCGATACGTTTCGATCGCGACAATTCTACGGCTACAATATATCGTAAAGTAGAACGTCCATGCGAGCTATATATCATCGGCGAACGAACGTCGGACTTATGGTCCCGAATATCTGATGGCCGATAAATCGTCTCTTCTTGAAACTAGAAAAACATGTGACTTGTTGAAACGATCGTCGCGCGCGCGCACACACACACACTCACACAGGCCGCATTTTTCTTTCGTTCAAGTTAATGCCCGTCGTTTCGATAGGAAACTTATTCGAGCAAGTTGTTTTCTTTATCATTTTTATTCGTTGCAACGGTTGCGATTTTCGTAGCGATTATCGACGCACCACAACTTTTTTGTCGTCCTTCTACCGCAATATGCTTCCATTATCCTTCGCGCTGGTTAATTCTGTCGATTTGCCGTTTCCGCGCGAAGCATCAAGCCGCAATATATCGTGATAAAGAGGCGCTCACGTGCTCGCGCACCAGCACGAAAGGGGTTCGCTTTGGCCGTAGGTGATATTTTACCCGGAAGAGAAAGAGGGAGGGGGAGAGTGGACGGTGTGGGATGTAGGTAGGTAGAAAACATTCTTTAACTGCGAATTTATCGCCGAGTGGCGGGCTAGCCACTCTTTATGCTTTTGTTACCTTTTTAGCCGCGAGATTAACGTTCTATTTCTCTGGCTTTAGCAGGGATTTCGAACGCGATTGTGTACAACTTGTTGCGATTGCGCGAGCAACGTCAGTTCTCGCGCGAGCAGCAAAGTATCCTCGAACAAGCAGAGCCGAGAAAACGCATTTTCGACGAATCCCCAAACTTGACTTACCGCCCGAGCGGTACTTGAATCCGAAGAGAGCGCCGCTCTCTCGATTTCCCCCAGATCAATTAAATTACCTTTAAAATAAAGTTTACTCCGACTTGAATGTGAAAAATTAACTTCCAGCATCCAACTTTTTATCATCTCTCCTCTTGAGATTTCATCGGTCGAAATCTCTCATTTAGTAGTTACATAAATGCCTCTTCTCTCTCTCTCTCTCTCTCTCTCTCTCTCTCTTTTGATGCTTTAATTTCCCGGAGTAAATTTTTCTTCAATCTTCCTTAATCGCTCAGTTTTGTTTCTTTTTCTCTTTACGAAACTCCATGTATTTTCCTCGTTATGTTTTTCTTTTCGACATTTTGCATTTTCTGATCTGAGATTCACAAACGCGCAAAGTGTGACGGTCGCTGTCGCGTAACGGTACAAAACCCAGTTTTATCCTGGTTCGGTTGATGCCTAACAGCATTAAAAAAATCCGATATGATGACGATGATGCTTGCGTGCGCGAGAAGCTGCCCGAGTGAGACGTAGCGGAGAAAATAGCGACGCGGTCGTGTCGGTCCGATTTTTCACCGCGCCGTTGCGATCGACGAGCAACGAACGGTAACTTATAGCGACGTGTTACGTCGCGGAAGGAAAGATGTTCGGCCGAGATTCGTCGCGACAGCCTGTGAGCAACGCTTCCGACTTCTCGTAGACTAGTGCCAATCGACGGCGATTTACCATTTTCTTCCTGAAGTCGTCGAATTAATATTACGCGTTAATATATTAATTCTCTTTCTTCGTCTCTCGCAATAATCGTGATCTACACCGACACCCGAATGGATTGTGAATTATCGAACCGACATGACTGGGGAACGTCAGAACAGTATTTTAAAAGCGGCCTAGCAGAGTCGCGGCTCGCCCCGCTCGCACCTTCGTGTCGTGCTATGTACATACACACTCTTTTCCTCCTCCCTTCTCTGACTTTACTCCCTGATTCACTGTACACTGTTCATATTGTAAAATGCCAACACGCGATGGAAGCACGGCACGTTCGGTTTGTCACGGGCGCCACGAGTATATTTTTGTAATTTTGTATTTTGACTTGACCCTTTCTCCGCGTGCTCGGCGTCTCACTCGGTTCGGATCAACAAGGGGAAACCGGTCCTCGGCTGTCGATACCATCATGTACACGCGATCGACCCCACGGATGCGTTCGGCGGGGGATTCATCCGACTACGTTCCATTTAACACTGTGGGAAAGTGCTGCGCGCATCCCGACTACTAGCGTATACGAACGCATACATCATACTTGCGGCATTGGGGATAATTTATTGATTGTCGCTAAATGTATCCTGAATTGCGAACCGTCTCACTTATACGTCCCGAACGTATTCGACACTTCCGAATCGATCCGAAACCGGTTAACACTTATACATTCTGTATATTTCAACTGTCGGTTACACTTATTTTAGCTTTCACGCGAACCTCACTTTCAACGAGAAACTCATTAATCTCTAATGACGAAATAACGAAGTCTCAAGCTCTTCGAGTTTTATCCGAGCAAACGTGATTCGAAAAAATAAAATCCTGCAAATATTACTAGTTATTTTTTTTTTTTTTTTTCCCCAGTAAACGCTTCTATTTTGTTGCGTACTTATCAAAGATATATTTTAATTTTGGTAAGAACATATTTGATGAGAATTTTGATTTAGAAATTATGAAATTATTTAATTTGAAAGTTATGAATTATGTATAATACCTATAATATTTTTATTGATGAGAACGGACCATGTTGCTAGAATAATAAAGACCGATAACTGGGAGCAAAAATATAAAATCACACGACTTCGCGCACAAACGTAAACGCTTCAACTCGGAGATTGTTTAACACTTTTGTGACAATGTGAGAGATATATCGCGAATTCTCAGCATTTAATTATCTCTCCAACTTCCGCGAAATATTTCAAATATCGCGCACACATTTCTCGCTTCCAATAATCTTCGATTTCGTACGTGCTCGTGAAGTGTAACGGTAATTTACATTAAAATAGGATAATTTACGACTGACACAAGCAAGCTCATTTAGGTTGCTCCCATTTGTACGCGTTGCGTACAGATGGGAGATTCAGCTCGATATCTGCCGGAATTAATAATAATGTTATTTTGGGGTGTATTCGTATAAACTCTATCGCTAAATATCGCATTTATGTACTTTTAAATATTTAGTAGTAGGTATTGAAATTATTGAAATCTTCCATGAATTTCAATTGATTTTATAATTTTAATAACGACATTAAAGTTATTATACTAATTATTCTCTTTCTAGCGAAAATAAGTATCAAAATGACGTACGTCTTTATCTCTAATTTTGACAAACAACATGTAAAAGCTTATTTCCAATATTTTATATAAAAATTTTATACTTTATGTTATTTTATATTTCACAATGCGATGCTTTATTCTTTCTGCCAATTGAGTGGTCAATCGAGGGTACCGTCCAATAGATCGGTCCAACACACAATTTTCTATGTAGCTATTTGTGTGCTTCTACGTATACTTAATACTTTTTTATAAAATGCGTACACCTTATAGAGACAGTTCAGTGAAAAACGTTTACAGGTCTAATATAGTATCATGCCGAAATAGCAATTATTATATTGAACATTCCGCGGGATAATTTTGTACTCGATATTTGTAGTAATATGCGATTGAAACTAAACTGCCCAGTTTTTGTTCTTCAAAAACTCAAGATATATTAAATATTCTTCTTAAAATGGGACAAGAATAGTTTACCAGACAATATATATGTATATGCGTACATTCCTAACTATAAAGAAATATTGAAGACACGATGGTTTTGTTTGCTTCTTGACGGACTTCTTTGGAGACTGTATTTTTCTGCAAACAAATTTACTGACGTTCCTTTTCGTAGATCGCATTTGTTTAGAAAATAACTACGGATCAATATATTACTTATATAACAAAACTTATGTGTAAATGTGAACGCGATCACTATCAATGAACATCGATTTAGCGAATAAACTAATGAACCGAGTTTATTTGTATAACGACTCGTTACGAAACAATCATTATCTACTTAGTTGCGTAAAGTAAGTTCCTTACATTGCGCACGAATCGTCGTCTCAAAACTGCCTAATTACCATAATTGAGGCTCCTCCGGTGCTCTCTACAACCACATTTTGAATTATAATAACGTCAGGAGCGAGAAAATGTGTAACAAAAAATTAGCGCGACTTAAAAACAGGAGTTTCGTTTATTTTCGCACAAAATCATTTTTAATCAATGAAGCATACTTGTATGTAAAATATACACGGCGATGGTTGTAGCGAGTATCGAGGAATCTTAAATTGGCGCAACATCTTGATGAAGAACAAATGTTCATAAATAAAATGAGCGCGCACACACAAAAAAAAAAGTGTGTTGCACGAAACGCGAAGATTACATCGCTAATATACGTGTATAATATAATCCTGTTAGCGTGTTAAACTCGTACAACTGTCATGTAAAACTCGCATCTGGCTAATTCATGCTCAACGAGTGCGAATTTCTCCATAAATCATTGTCAGAATCATTATGTGTAAAATCATGAATCAAACATACTGTTCTTCATTATTGATATATAATTTTTTTTTTTTTTTTTATCTCGCACAACGAGAATATTATGAGATTGCGGCGGATAAGATGAATATTGTTTCTCTATCAGAGTAAGAATAATGAATGTAAATGATTTTTAAATTTACGTGTCATGTGTTGTAGATAATAATCTTAATCTTTCGAACTGTAACATCTGCGCGCGTTTTCTGCCAAGCCATACACATGATTAGAAGCTTCGACGATCGAAACGAAGGAGGTTCACGATTGTTAACGGGATATATATTTTTACCGTTATTATTCTTACTGTCGATAACGACTTTATACATTGTTTCCTTAATATTATTATTACTATTTTTTTTACTATTATAGCATTAGATATTACTGCTATATATTGCGATTTATATTTACACTGTTACGTTTACACACTACTACTAATGTCGTCGTTATTGTCGTCATTACTGTACAATTATTTAATAGAAATCTTGCCTCTCTTTTTGTAATAAATGTCTGAGTTTTTTTTCAGCGAGTCATTTAGTAAACGTCATTTCGGTCGAATATAATTTGTATAACATACAAATATACTGGCGCTGTAAATATTATACATATTTTATAAATAAAATATTTAGTGTGATTGTAATATTAAAATATTGTACTAAAAAACACCACTCTGTACACTCCACTAAATACATGGGTTAAATTTTAATAAATACATGATAAATATATGAATCTAAAAATCTGTTTCGTTTCTTTCTTCTATCTGCTGTTTTCCAAATGTGTTAGGTACTTCGGTTAGTTATTATTCGGAGGATTAATAAATGAATGCAGGTACGTGTAATTTTATTTGAAACAATATATTTTTGTTAGAAAACTTATTTTTTATAATAAAATACAATACATATTATCTTCTGCATTTAACAATGTAATTACAATATTCAAAAATATATTACATATATATATATTCTATAAATATTATATTCGTAAGTGCTCTTAAGTTTTTTCTTCTTTGGTGTCTTTCTTTAGTTTCGACAGTGCAGTCTTACCATATTTTGCCACTAATTCTTCAACAAATTCATCCTTCAATTTTTTAAGACATCTGTAGAGTAAATAGAATACAAATTCCGAGTTGTCAATATTGCGTGACAAGAAGACATTCGATTAGTTTATTTTAAAACAATTTCAATGAAATTTCACAAAAACTCAAAATACAGTACCTTCTATACATAGAATTTGTTCTAAATTTGCCGATGTCCAAACTAGGGGCATGAGGACGATGGATAATAAAAGTGTCTGGCAAAACTATATATCTGTAATTTCAAGTTTTGATAAAAATTGGGTTATTTCAGCCAGTTAATTATATTTTATTGAGTAAATAAAACAATCAATGCGGCTTACTTATAACCTAATGCCGTTAAATGGGTCATGTAAGAAACTTTATTCCATCCGAATCCGACAAACCTTGTGTCATATCGCGGAGCAGATTTCGAAACTACTATGTAAGGTTCAAAATCTGGCTCCCATGAGACCTGCAATAACGCAATCTTAACACATTTGTGTCGTCTTTAAATGCATTTATTTGTGATATAATTGGCGACATGCATGTCAAATGTCCAGAGTTTGGATAACACATACTTCATAAGGATCTGTACTATTTCGCCATAGACTGTAATTTGTCGCAGCGTGTCCTTGAGTCCAAACGTGATAACGAAATGTATACAAGATGCCACGTTTGAGAAATTTGAGCAATTCCTCTTTTTTGGTGGGAAACGTAAACCTGTAAGAAGAGAGAGAGAGAGAGAGAGAGAGAGAGAGAGAGAGAGAGAGAGAGCTACTTTTATAAAAACATTACACTCTCTTCCAATTTCACAATAACAGTAAATTACCTGTAACGCTCAGTCTCAAATGCTGGCACAATAAGAGCTACTTTGTCTGATTCATTAATATTCAGTCGGTGAATGTAGTTCATGAGGTTTTCATACAACCCGAATTGGGGCAAAAAATCGACGTCAAGTTGGAAAATAAATGGCGTCGATACGTATAACATCGCAGTATTTCTTAAGTAATTAATAGGATAAAGTTCCTGAATATAAAAAACGTATCAAAAAAAAAATTAACTTATTTTTCGGAATTAAATATACGGATGTCACAACGCACCCCGTCTTTGTACACGATGTGATAGGCAATGTTCCTTCTCGCCCGCAAATCCGCAGAACCTTTTACAAATTCCAGAAAGTTTTGTACCTCCGCGTCGGTCAGATAAAGCGCAACGCTTATGGTTCCCGACCAATGTTTTGACAACGCCTCCAGTAGCGGTATCCTTTCTACACTACACTGAGTGACTAGAGCAACATCCGTCGGTGAATTAACGTTGTATTCGTATTCCAGAAGAAAGGGATGCGTGCGATACAAAATTGTAGCGCCCTTCTCGAATTCCCGACACGGACTCGATTCGTTGTACTGAAAAGGGCGCGCGATGAGAGCCGCGGTCGTGTAACAGCGTCGCGTCGAGTAAAACAAATACCAAGAGATATAAGACTCCTTTAACTCACTGGAAGTGCACCCTCGTGCCTGTCACAGCCGAATAAACGTTTTCGCAACAAATTGCCGTCCATCTCAAGAAAGACTCGGTGTAGCTTTCGAAACTCATTAACGTGCTTATTGTGAACATCCTGCTTCCGCGGGGAATTCCAGTGAAGAATCTAAAAGTATGTCCGATCAGAAATCGATTTGAGATCTTTCGTCCGTGTGTTAAGTAGCAAAAGCGGTGGAAGTGCGAAACGTTACAAAACATACGTTTATGCGATTGGAGTCGCGATAACACGTGTCGCTTAGCGTGTGATCGCTCAGCTGAATATTCCAGGTACATTCTATTCTGTGTACGATAGTCGGATCTTCGTGGATCATCGCGTTTATCACGTCCTGGTCGGCCAGGCTGGTCTCCACTATGTGCTTTAGCACGTTCCTGGTGACGCTCTCCCACGAGCTCGCAAAATTACCGTCTCGCAGGCGTCGCAGGTGCATCAGCATGACGCCGGTGTTAAATCCCCGGCCCAGGGCCGGCCACGGCCGCTGCCCGTACGACAAGGCCTTCACGTACCAGTTGCTCTGATTCTCAACCAATCCGAGAACCTGACCGTTCGAGAACTTCTCAAACATCTTCCAGAGCTGGTACACGTCGTTCAAGACGGTCACGTCCGTGTCCAGTACGAGAACCTTGTCCTCCCGCATCACGTCCGGTAGTATTAACTTCAAGAGACCATAAACCCCGGAATAGTGCTTGTTCGGTATCCACGAGACTCTCGGCACCCACGCTTCCGCCTCGTAAAACGTTACGTTCACTGAAATCATCTGGTCGATCAATTGATGCGCGACAGAAAACGCATCTGTGTATTACATCGCGTGTATTTTTACATCACGCGCGCATCTACTAAAAATACGCGGTAGTTGGAAACAAGAAGAACAAAGATTTTTTTTTTAGTCATCTCTCTTTCTGCAAAAAAGTTTGATTTCAGAAAACTCTGCGCGCGTGCTGCAAAATATCGAAAATTCAATTAAATGGATTTTTCACAATTTCACGTTAGCGCGGAAAAAGTTAATATTTTTTTTCTTCTTTATTTTTCTTTTCATTATATACCGTATTTCAGTTAACGCGAGCGTGGATAAAAATTAGGTTTTTCCTACGTGCGCGTTACAAAGGATGGAGTGCGTGTCCTGTCGTAAAAGCGTATACAAACCATGCGGCAAATCCCACGTTCGAAACAAGGTCGAAAGCGTTCTCCTCGCAATTTCGTCCGCGAGCAAATGAAAATGCAACGGATTCGTGCGATAAAACAGAATGGACTTCACCACGGTTACGAGGGCAAAGGTTGAATTGTATCCGGCGCACACCATGGCCACATGTATCGTGTCGCATTTCACCTTGAAAATGTGGAACATCACTCGTCGGTGTGGAAACAATCTGTGGAAAACGCGTCCGCGCTGAGGAGAAAGGAAATTTCACGAGCATACCTCGAAATTGTTTCTTAATTGCGATCGTTCGGCCGAACGATCTTCCACCTGTGAATTCAGTCTTTGTATCTGTACCGGTGACGATCGCCATTTTCCTCCGACGTTCGACTTGTTCACTTCCGCGGACGGTACTGGAAACAACATTCTAATGTTCACAGCGACAATGAGAGATCGATAATGATGCGACAATTACCGTTTAGTAAGAGGTATAAGTAAAAAATCATGGATGGCACTAAAACACCGAACAGACATCCTAGCCATGATCGAGCCATTGTAATATGCCGCACATGTTTCCCAATCCGCGATATGATGGCAAATTAGATTAGAAGCGCGCTGAAATCTATGAAAGGAAATATTACATAATTCCGAACGCCCTCATTTCTCATATGAATGTTTTGTAGTGAAAAGTCCGGTGCAAATCGTTTTTTTTTGTGCAGGAATAAGTAATTTTTTTGTCTTGCGAATAGAAAAAGTAGAAATATTATTCATGCTCGATAAAATCTCCAGAGAGATTAATCAAATTTATTTCAAAAAATTACACGTAACTAATAAATCATTCCACCAACCGATTTGAAAAACAGTTGTATTTTGTTAGTAGGTTTGTTATTATATTTTGTTAATAGTCAATATTAATATTTTGACGGAACACATTGAAAGCACTAGTAACAAGTGTAAACAAAAACTTTTTGTTTCGTTCGATATCTATACGTGACAAAAGTCAATAGATCATATATGTACATCATATTTAACGTGCCGGTTATAAATATGTTACGTCCAATTTTCTCGCGTCGCATAGATGATACTACAAACGTGTGACGCAATCATAATGCATGCAAATTAGTGCCGTCAATGAAAACGTTAATTTCTTGCATAGAAATTCGGACAATTATGCTGCAAGTGCAAATTCATGCATCAATATTCGATATACATGAAGGTGGTTGTTAACACTGTAAATAACGGCAATAAATAAACGAAGCTTGACATATGAGTTCTCTATTGTTTTTCTCTCTCTCTCTCTCTCTCTCTCTCTCTCTCTCTTTCTCTGTCTTCCTTTCTCTCTCGTGATTTTCGAGTCAGCAGTTTCAATATTGTGCAGTTTCCTTTTTACGCTTTTTTGTTTATTGATCATTGTTTCTTTGAGATAGCAATATGAAAAGCCATTTTCCCTTTGCTTTTGTCCTTCACACACACACAATACACATAGATAAACAATATTCATTTTATTTAATTTATTTCTACAGTTAATATTTATTTTTGTATTTTTCAATACTTTTTAGTATTCACAAAGAACGATAAAAGAACAAATTGTACTTAACATTTGCACAAGAAACGACACGTAGTCAATAATTTTTTTAAGTATTTGTTTGCGTCTATATAATTGTGACACACACTTGTGAGCTCGAAATTAATGTAAAAAAACGTTTGAAAGTCTAAAAAGTGAATATTAATGAAAGATCTATGTGTTCCTCTTTTTTTCTCGGAGTTTTCTGTATTCTCTAACTGCTAATTACACATATGTGACCTGGTTTACATTCTTGGACACTGACGCGTACTTATAGCATATGTCTGAACATTTGATGGTGAAAAACGGAGTAGAGTTTTTTTTTCCGTTTCTTTTATAAAAAGTTCCACGAGTGTATCATTCATCTCGTAATATATATAGATACTCGTAATTGTAGTTCCTATGTGTATACATGTTTTTATTTTCTATGCAGTGAACGAGTCGATGAAAAAAGATCATAAAAATGATAAAATATATTCTCACAACTCGCTCTTTTAAACATTTTCTTTCAATATGGTATAAACGGCGAAATGAATTTCCAATAGAATACATAACACTCCGCGTCGGCAGGGAAATTAAAGATTCTCGCTCATAAATCAGAGTAAATCCTCTGAGTTAAAAATAACGTTCTATTTCCTCGAGAATTTTATATTGATTTTGTTTTTTTTTTGTTTATACATCTGAAGTTTTTAAAATTAACGCAGAGAGAGAAGAGAGAGAGAGAGAGAAAAAGAGAGAGTTGTTTCTCGACTATTGCAAAACGCGCAACATTGAAAAACAAAAATAACTCGTAGGTACTATATGTATTTATCAGACGTAATCTCTGATAGATCTCTCGCAAGTACCTATCGTAAAGCTAGAACTTTCGCGGCGATACGCGGATATAATAAATGAATTGCAATCATCGTTGTGTGTACACGTACCAGTGCCGGCTCAATTATCGTCTCTCGTACTGTCATCCGGCGATGGCTAGGTCCGGTCCGGGTCAAGCGAAAGTGCAATTGCGTACGATTTCTGTATGTGACGTGCGAATGTTGCCATGCATTCGACGCGCCCCGCTGTTACCGCCAGAAACGACGTAAATTATCGCAATTAACCGCTGCGACGACGACAATACACGTCGCGCACTCCGTGCAAACAGGAAGTGTTAACGCAAAGTATCACGCCGAAACGAGACGCAATAACGTCACGAAGAAACAGCCGCTACCGTCGCGTGATAGAACTTCTCGCAACGTGTGTGTTGTGCCGTCGTCCCCGTCGCGAGATGGCAGTAATATCTCCGTTACGTGCGGCTGCAGCTACTATAGGCTGCATCGAATCATGCAGCATGTTGCGCCGTTCCCGCCTCCGTAGGTAAAACTTTCTCTGCGCGCAGTGCGCATTTTGTTTCGATCACATACACACAAATCCACATGTTTTACACAGAATTGATCGAGAAGTCGAAGAGGATCATATCTGAACGCAACACGGATAATCTGTCTGTCGCTCAGTAAGTTTGGAAAAATGCACGATTCTTTTATTTCATCAATTTAGTATCTGGAGTAGTCACATATTAAAATGATCAGAATATTCTTTTGTTTTATTTATATTATACATGTTATTTATATTGACTCGATTCGTTAATGCCTTTTACGCACGAAGTTGCTTCATTATTAAGACATGGTTCAAAACAGATTATCAGTGCGACTTTGTGTAAATAAAAAACATTAGTACATAAAATCGAATATCGACAAGAAATAATAATACAGCAAATAATACGAGTAACGCTTGGCTCTTATTTGTCATTATTATTATTATTATTATTATTTCTCGCTGATAGTTTAATACTATACAAAAGAGACCGTATATTGGCGCATTACATCTTAAATGTGTAATATGTTTTATAAAAACGATATTTAAAGAATTACGTCACAACGCATCAAACTTTGTTTTTTGTACCGATATAAAAATACAGTTAAAATACATTAAATAAACAGTTAAAAATTAAATAATGTTAGTAACTTATGGATAAAAAAGTGTAAATGTGCGCAGAGATGATATGAACAATAACGTACAAAATTTCTCTCTACGTTTCTAAAAATTTTGATATTAAGTCAACTAATTGATTTCCGTGATTTTACTCGAGTAGGGCGCAGACGTCTCGTCGTCCTCGATCTTTCGCAATCGTTGCAGTTCCGCTTGCCGTGTTCTAAAATGAAATTGCGCATATATATGTTAGTTGTGTGCACAGTCGAGCATAAAGTCTACATCTCGCCGAAGCAAATCTGATACCTCGTAAGAATTTCGTCCTGTTCCCGTTGTTCTTTACGACCCTTAAGAAGTCGGTACCCGACGCAGACGATTATCAGCAATATAGGAACCAGACAAGCGAGCACTATGCCGGTTGTGATACCCGCTTCACGAGAGCTATATTCCTGCTGGCCTGCACACAGTGCGTAACAAAATAGATACACGTTGCACATCAGATATACGAAGAATAATTTTGTATCACACAAAACGGATTAACTGGAAGTTGCTACGCCTTTCATCATCATCCGGAGAATGATATTTCTCTAATTATATAACGTTAAAAGAATATCTAGATAAAAAATAAAAGGAAAAAGGACAGAAGATGGGTGAGAGAACAAAGGAGTAAAAAATTTATGATAACACTGGTAGAAATTTCCATTCCATTCTAATGCCGTATCAATGTGCTATATCATAACGATAATCGGTTTTGTTTGTCACAATCATTCTCTGTGCGTGCATGTGGAATAGAAATTTCTCGTGTGATTTCCAAAAAAAATGTTATATAAAATTTTATTACAATAGACTTGTACACAATATATGAACACAAATGTTATGATATTAACTTAATATAAATCTAAATAAATCAACATTACTGCATATAAACCGACGTTACAATTAGGTTGTTGTTGTTGTTATTGCGTTTAATCTACGCTTAGAGACGCGTTACGTTTAACGTACGTTACATTAACTGGCATTTCATGAATAACAGCGATAATGTACATTTTTAAGATACACAATATTGCATCTATTTCTATTCCACAGCAAGAACAGTAGTATCTCTATTATCTACATGTAAACATACCGATGGCACTTAACGAAAATGCGATAATGGAGCGAAAATGCGATATTTGGAGCTATATTTGGAATAAATTTTTATCCAAAATAGTAACCTAAACTTTGTAAAGAGAAGATTTATCAGTTATTTCTTCTTCGTCAGATTTCGATCGAATTCCATGTTGAATTTAATCTGTGATATTAATTTTACGTATAAAAGATATGCGCTGTTTTTCGAAGGTAGATGTGTTGTCATGGTCACATTCATACACGCACACACATGCTTAATTAACAATTGAAATCATCATTCTTTGCTAGCGAATGTATGTTCTACTCTTACTAAGAAAATTTCCTAGTATAATATTGCTGCGAGACAAGCATATCATCTATACATCGCTCTCTTTAGTAGGACTGCCTGTCTTTCTGATCGAATCCGTGCCCGAATCCGATCCGGCGGGCGACAAGGGTTCCTTTAGATCCCATTCTTTTTCTTCGAAGTCAATGTCCGGTCTATTGGGCAAAGGTTCGTGCGTGCGATAAACTCTGTCGTAACTGCGGCGCTTCCTGGCGCCGCTGTTAGTTTCAGCTGTGCTAGAGTCGCTAATTGGAGTAACGGTTCTATCATCGTACGACTTTAGCGTCCCGGTCGGTTTCAATGTGGAATCACTATCGATACCGGAGTCAAGGCCGCTATAACGCCACGATTTTGTCGAGCCTCCCCGCGCATGATTTTTTCTTATGTAAAGGAAACCACCGACGATGCAGGCCAGCACGGGAACGAACACGACGGCAATAATGCCCATTACGGTCCACGCTGTACGCTGAACGTACTCGACGTAACCTATATATTTATATATACATATATATAATATAATAAGCGTCAATCGGTGCTGCACACATGAGAAGACCCGCCTACCGATTGGAAAATCCAATGAGGCAAAAGAAAGAAAAACGAGAAAGAAAAGCAACGTTATAAAGTAGCTGAGAAATATGTGAAAAAAAAGTTGCACTTTTTTTTTTTAAAGCACTCGACGTTGTTTCGTTAATAATTTTATAAACTCGTCTCACTGGAGAGATTAATTACTCGATCTAACTTTGAAACCGAGTTGATTTGATACGTTCCGAAAGTTAAGTAGTCTGATAAACCGCGCGACCATTTGATACTTTCTCCCCGCGTAATATCCCATTCCTTATCTCACTACCTCGTTTAGGATCGTTAAGCCGGTACATGGTGAAAGTGCAGCGGGACATTTGTATTGAATAATAGCGTAGAATACTCACGAAGACATTCCGTGTACCCATACTCCGGCGTATTCCAGTGTCCTTCCGGCGTGCACACCCGACGCTTATCACCAACGAGTATGAAATCTTGATTGCATTCGAAACTCACTTTCGTCCCAGGGATGAACAGGAAATTGCTCTTACGCCCGAACCTTGGCGTTTCCAGTACACCGCAAGACACAACTTAAACATCAAATATTCATACACGTGTCGTGAGTGTATCGCCAAAAGATACCGCCAAATCGAAATTCAATATGTCAGAGATTTCTAAAATACAACGTCAAAGATGAAGACGTTGCATCTTACTTTTACCTTCTTCTTTGTTCAACGTATTGATTTGCTTGTACGTCTCGTAATAATTTCTGGTAAAGTGCGCCATATCTCGATTTAAGGTCATAACGTAGTCATATTGACACTGATACGACTCGCCGCACAGCTCCATCGCGCGCTCGATATCGTGCGACCTATTCACCGGGAGTATCTCCGTGGGGTACTTTCGATATTCGGGTTCGAACGTGCGATTAGCGTAATAGCTTGCTGTTCTACCGAATTCCCTGTAGAACAAAGGCATCACTCCTTTCAGCTTGGTATCCTTATCCTCCAGCATCCAATGTATCGCGAAATTCTTATGAATGGTTTCCGAATGATTCACGGAATTGATCGGGACCTGATACCCGTCTGGACTCGTCAAGTCGTCTATCTTATCGAAGTTCCATATGCCGAATAAGCCTCTTGTTCTATTCTGTTAGAAACAATGAAATAATATTCAATGTAATTTGAAGAGAGAGGGGGAGTGAAAGTATATATTTACAATTTTTTTTCTCAGTTTCTACAAAAATAATATATTTGTTTTTCTTTCTTACCAAATATGTCCACGGTAGATACATTCGCGCAGACATGAAACCCTCGTTTTCCACAACTTCCACGCCAGCACCGGTGTCGAACATGATGATGACTTCGCTCTGATTCAGAATGTACGTCGGAGTGTAAACGACAACGCCGGGAAAATGTTGGAACTTCAAGGCTTTTCTGTCGAAATACACTTTTTGACCATCCGCGAGGACATCGAGTCGGTACCTCCATTGCGCATCTTTCGGTCTCAAACGAACTTCGATGATAGCAGAATTGTTACCTCTTGCTAGATAGAGACACGAAACAATCGATTGCACATATTGGTAAACATATTAACAATATTTGTTCCTCTGTAAAATAGATGCTTTACCCGCTATCGAAGTGAGATGCGTTGCCATCACGTGTCCGTAAGCGTTATCCGGCATTTGCTCGAATCTACCTTGCACATCGAGCTTGTCCCTGAGGTCGTTTACTCGCAGCAGAACAAATTCGCCTTTACCGTTGAACGTATACTCAACGCCGTCAAACGTGACGAAGTGAGGATCACCGAACACCGTCGACACCCCTGGAGATTGATACGCTATGCAATCCTGGGAAGGTCGCCTCTCGAATCGGAACGTTTCGCAACCGACAGCCTGCTCTTCCTGCCAAAGACAGCACGTGTACATAGGCACCATGTCATGATACCAGTGCGAAAGGGTCGGAACTTTGTTAGCTTCGTTCCAAGGGAAATAACCCAGGTTGTGCGAACGATGCGGTCGTGATCCCCATTGTTGATCATACGTAAGCATCAAATAACCATTTCTGTCGTAACAACACTGCTGTTCCGAACCGTCCAAACTAAAAAAAAAGCGCGAATACAGTGAGTGCCATAAAAGAATTGAAACGTGTAAGCGATATAACAGTTACTTGAGAATCAATTTTCAAGCTGTTGAATTTTAGGTACACAGTGATTTGCTTGCAAGCTTATGAGTGAAGAAACGTTTAAGAAGTCATAAATATCGAGTTTATTTAATGACGCAAGGGGGGATAGATAAGAGTTGTTATCTCTCTAAAATTTCTCTAAAGTAGTAGTAGTATCTCAAACAAAAGAATGAATCACTTACTTGGGCGCACCTGTCCTCACGCAGTGACGCGCGCGTTGATTGTAATAGCAATCAGGATTGGAGTCCTTGTCGCAGTTGTAATCTGGTAAGAAGCGGCCTTTATCGTACAAAGCGTGATCCAGAATGCAGGGACAAAGTGCTACGTCAGCTGCGAAATTCTTGAGATATCGGTCGTTCATAATCCACTTGTCGCAGATCCTTTGTGGCCATTTCGACCCGTATAGTCTTTCCCATTGTGGAGTAAAGTACCATGCGAGCGGAATCGGTCTGCTCCACAAGCTCCTATACAAAATTGAAATTAAAATTTGAATTATTCAGGTTGTTAGATTAAAAAACGTGTCTTTCTTATCGTGAAACACCTACGGTGTTATCGAGAGTCCGGAATACAAGTGCGGATCAGTCAAGTTGATTTGGAGAAAACCGAACACCATGTCTGTGTGATACGGATTGTACAAATCTCGGTATCTGGCCGGTTTAATAATGTAACTACCAATATTTTTGTGCGTTCTCTGAAAAAACACGAATACATACATATATAGCACTTAATCTAATCGCTATTCCATTTTCTTATCGTCATCGTTTATCGTCACGCACAAACCTCTATAGTTGTTATGTATTCAAACTCGGGGGTTGTCTTTGTCTCTCTGTAACCCCATAACGAAATTTGGACATCCGCATCGGCATTAGTGGTCAAGTTATATGAGTTCCATGTGATTTTGATTTCCGCTGGGTCTTTCTTGTGAACAGACTCTTTATCGCTGAAAAAAATTCTCTCCGTCGCCGTTGCCGCAGTTTCTGCAAGCGTTTAGTATAAAAGTGGATATGGAAAGAAATGTAATCTGAGAGTCTTGCTTTTCACAATTAATTGAGTTATAAAAGACATGATTAATAGAGTTATAAAAGAGTGCAACGTTGAACGAAAACGAGATCATCTTACCGACAAAGTATTTTCCCTTCCAATCGTAAGTTCCACTGTCGATGGCAATGTAAAAGCCTATGTAGCCTTCGTATTTCAAGAACGGCTGTACGCAAATCGCGCGATTTTTGTCCACCACCGTGCCCAACACCACCTCGGTCTCGAAACGACATTTGATCTTTTGACTCTCGTTGAAACACGGTCCTGTGATGTTGACGACCGTACCACCCAACATGTTACCGCTTTCAGGCGCAAAAACCAACGGCAAATGAGCTCCAGCTGTGTAACATCGCGCGCGTGGATAAGATCAAATATTATGTTCTTTAATCGACATTTCTTAAAATATCTTGCTTCTTTTCTCGTTTTCTTACCGATATCTTTATTGCAAGTGCCCAACATTATTTTCTCGTCAATCCTGAAAATATGCCGACCTGGAAAACCGTTCGCCCATCCCCTGCTGGTTAAATCGCGTATTGTGGTGGCTTGAGAATAAGGCTTATACTCGTAGCTTTGAGTACCGTTTCCAGCATTGAACCCGACCTTAATAAATTAATTTTTTATCAAAAACAAATTTCATTTTTTTGTGTATATTCGGTTCGACAACTTAAATGTTTTGCAATTGCTTACGTATGCGGGAACTCCGTTCTCGCCTAAAGTTGTATCACCGCCTGCTTCCGTGTGACTTGTCCACTGGATATTCAAGTAGTTGAAAATCGCATATGTGTAAACTTCGTCAGTAGCCAAGACCAATTGAAACGTGTTTGTTCTATGAAGAGACGAGTCAATGCCACCCGTGAAGGACATGTTCTTCCAGGTTGCGATAATGGCGTGTTTCGGTATGAACGAGTCCGCGCCGACGACACCAGTACGGATGTCCCACAGTAAGCGTTCTCTCATTTCAATTCCGAACTGATCGGTTCTCCCTTGCAAATCTCTCTCGAGTCTGAATAATAATAATTATTATTTTTGCAAATTTCTTCAGTTATTTTTTGAACGTTTCCGTGCAAAATTGAATTAATTACGCGCAGTCAAATAGAAATTTATATTGCATGTGCGTACCTAAAGTACACCCCCGGCTTTCTCTGATCGATATCGGTTTCTCGAATTTTACCAATGCGACACTTGCTGAAGAAAATTCCGATGAAACTGGGATCGTTCTTCTTAGGCCAATCTTTTATCGGAAATACAAGAGGATAGGTATAATGTTCCGGTGGATCGCTGAATTCCAAGTATCCATTAACCGTTAACTAGAACGATGAACAATATCTCATTTAATTGTAGACGTATTGCGTCTTTATCAGATAAATTTATAGGATTGAATATATATTCATTAGTTCTCTAGCGCATTACAGAAGTAATTAAACAAGTGGTTATACTGTTCAAACTTATATGTAAACATTTATATGTGCAATCGTACTCTTGTATAATTGAATCTAAAGCCGAAGAAAGGCAACTGAAAGTTCAAGTTCTTGTGTATTTGTAAATTTGTCGCTTGCAAAGCTGATTGATAATCTCCTTTCCCATCGTCGCCACCCTTATCGAAGTACCAATACATGAACTGCGATCGAATTTGTTTCAATCTCTGGTCTGTTAGCATGTAAGAAGGTGGGTTATCGTCTGAACGAGGCGCGTATCTTTCAGCTTCAGGCAAATTCGAGTCTGCAAATGTGCATTAAGAAAGAATATCGGTCAAAATAATATTATTAAAAATAGTTTTAGCGGAATGGGTCTTGTAATGTTTCTCATAGAGAATAGATTCTTGAAAGTGTTAAAGTGTAAAAAAATTTTATTAATATGAAAAAAATGTTATTAGTACAACAAAATATGTAGAAATATCTCATATTATCTTTTTCACTATTTTGCGCAATCAACAGTTGATTGAATAAACTTCGTTTATTTTATTTATTTTGTTTGTATGTATGAGCTCACGATTCTATCGAAAGAACTCGTCTCATTCAATGAATCATCTACGATTCATTTTCAACTTGAACAACTGATAAACATTTCTGCACTTTATGATAAGCCGCGATATAGATTGTATAGTAGCCAAAGAACCTAATATATAGAGATATATATGTTGCGTCAGTTTTAAAATTGTGGCTTCGAATAATTACTTTTTTTTTTTTTTTTTTTTTTTTTTTAAATTACTAAAAGCTGCAAGTTTTGTATCTGTTATTACTATCTGTTATTTCTCATTGCGAAACGATGGTCACGCCCATTGATAACGGGAATCGCTTACCGTATCTTACATATTTTCCATTCTTTTCGTCTGCCATTTTTCCGGAAAGAGCGACTTTTTCAACATCGTGCGACTTTGATTCGGGCTCGCTTTTTGCTGTGACATCATTTTCGGTACGCGGTAAAACTGGTATCGGATTTTCCTCGCCGACGGATTTCTCGACGGGAGTTAAATCTGTCTCTTCCTCCGCGAGATCTTCGGCTTCTATAGGGGGTTCCGCTTCTTCCGTGTGCGTCGGCGATCCATTCTCCCACGAATTGTGTTCTTCAAATGACTCGCGTGAAATTAACAATCCGAATGCACTTTCAAACGTCTTATTTTCGATTTGCGTAGTACTGGCATGAGGCGTTAAAAATGAAAAGAGACAAGCGAGAAGAACGATTCGTTTCGGCGATGCAAAAATGCAATCGAGCTTTTTCCGCGACGCTCGAGATCGCATTTTCGTATAAATCGGTGACGTTACGAACTAATTAGTTTAACACCCACGGCGAAACTGAACTGGAAATCAAGTAACAAGGCGCGATAACGATACTGATATCATCGGTCTCTAATGTGATAACGTACATTTATCTCTCTACTACAGGTAGATACGCAACATGTTGAACGGGAAAGGACCCACGTGTCCCAGATAAAAAGGGCGTATCCGTTCATGAAAAAATGCACGTTTATCCGTCGCAAAACTGAATTCTTCTATAAATACATTAAAACTCGATGCTTTAGAGACAAATTATTTATTCGACTTTCGCAATAGTTCGATATTTACAAAGCAGATATCTCTAGTTACTTCGAAAATGTACCAAACTCTTTTTATCTTTACGCGCCGCGTGCGCGCGCGGACGACAGGTTTTACAGTATGTGCAGTATACATATATATATAGCAAATATTATAAGGATACTTTATCGAGTACTCGTTATCAACGATATCTTCTTGCTTTCTCTATGTATAAATACTTATATATATATATATATTAGAATATTCGTTATATGCATAATAAAAATGCACAATTTAAAAAAAAGAAATCAATCTTTTATGTAGTTTTATCTAAAAAAAAAAAAAAAAAAAAAAAAAAAAAAAAATGTGTCTCATGCTACAAATGTATCATAGAATATTACATATCAACAGTGACAGATACGTCTACATAATGTGACATGTACAATAGCACTTAGTTCGGGCATAGGTATAGGGATTTCGTTTAATGTATAGGACTTCTTCTCTGTGTGCATAACTCGAATATTTCTAGATATGTATACTGCAAGGATCTTAAAAGTAAGGGAAAATTATGAGATTTTTGTACTGTAATAGTATCTTATATATCAATATTGTCCAAATGTTTACAAAAAAAAAACTATATTACATTTTTATATGCTGTTTAGTGCTGTAAATGTTTTCGATTGGTGGTACGTATCACAGAAGAAATCTACAAAAAAGAGTCACACAGAAGGAATCCAAAAGAATTAAAAAATAAGACGCGTACGTCTAAAAGAGACATTTGTCCAAACTGTGTTTTCGTAGAGTTTACAGCGATGATGTTAAAAGCGATGATGCTTCGGACATGATTTATACACTTGCTGATTATTAAGTGTGAAACGAGTTTTTTATAACATTTTATTTGTAATGAAATAATTTGTCTGTTTGGATTCTTTTTTTTTTTTTGTTTTTTTTTGTGAACATTACGATGTCGAGGCATTATCTCCATTGCTGTCCATATATCCACTAGATCCGTTCATGACAAATGATGTTCCCAAACCATATAGATGTCCGCAGTATTTAGCATCATCAATATTATCTTCGAAAAACATCTGAAGTGACAATTTTAGGCAAATTAGTATTATGAAATTATTCGACAAAGTTTATATCTTAGTGATTTAAATTACACATACCTCTCGCATTTTAAAAAAGACCATACCAGTGAGGAGAGAATCGGAACCAGCTTGATGTTGGGGACCAACTCTTTGAATTTCCAGTTGTTCTGCCACTTCTTGTAATCCGCCTTTCAAATTCTTGCACGATTTCATTAAATACTGTAGATTTAAATAAGTGAGAAACATATTATAAAATTACATACATGATTTTCCCAGTTTTCTTCTATTTTCTTTAAATAAATTCTACTCACTTTTACATCATATATTGTGGGAAAGTATATCCTAAGAAGCTCAAAAAATTCACTTTCTTCTTGTGGCAATTTTTGATCTGTTAGTAATTTCAGTAAATAACCAAAATCGTAGCCAGAATGAAAAGATAGCCATTTTATATCATCAACAAGAACAATCCCCGATGTCATCAACAGTTCGGCAAATTCTAAAGGATCTATACCTTCCTCTTCATGTTTCTTGAACTGTATACCACTATTTTGTAACATGTCTATACTATCCTGTGCATACATGTCTTCACTAGCAAGAACAAAATATACATATTATCATACTTTGTTAAAAAAAAAGATAAAAAGTCTAAAAACATAAGTAATTTACCACTAGACTTTAAAACATTAATAAATAAACTTACTGTAAATTAAATTTGAAATTAAATTGCCATGTTGTATAGCTACCGCCCGGCGTATTTCCTGATTCATCGAGAAACGTAAGACCAAGTTGAATTATTCGTAACAGATCTACGTTACAACGTAAAAGCTGATATTGATAATCAGCATTAGTTCTGAATTCACCTGTGTTCCAAAAAAATATTCGCAATATATATATCTCTTATATATGTATCTCTTCAAAAATAAACATGTTAAAATTCTAAAGGTGTATTTCTTTACCAATAGGCCTAGCTACAACACCCGGAAATTCTGTATCCATCGCAATATACTGATATTGCTGGACGACTTGACGGATTGTCCGAAATTCCTCTTCCAAGTTGTGACCCCATACATCTCGAATTCCACATTCTTCATTACTGGGCATAGTCCCACTCTTTTGCTGCCCTATTGGGTTTGTCCCACCTAAAACGTTTTCAGAGTTAAACAATGTCAAATAAGATGAAAAAAACTCAGCTTTTATGTATATAAAATTTAGTTTATCCTACAGAATGTCCAAAATCCAAACATGAAGTTTGAGATTATTATTATTACATAATAAATATCAGGAACATGAAAGTATATGTAACCTTTACAATAAAAACCATGTATATCTCTTTAAAATTTTTTTATAAATACATATTTTCAAATATGCAGAATTATAAATGCGTACATGAAAAAAAATTGTCTTTATTTTTGTAACACAGGTTTACATAGTTTTTAGTTGGTCAACTTTTATTTTTCTTTTTTTTCTAATTTTCAAAAAAAACATTAAATGAGTTTTTTAACTACACCTTCTACTAGTTGCACATTCTTCAAAAATTTTGGGTAAAAGCATATTTTCTCTGGTGTTCTCAGTGTTTGCATATTTTGCAAGAACTTCATAACATGTACTAATATGTTATGACACAGGACTTCTACATAAGACTTCCTTTACTGCATGTATTTTCATCCGCTCTTGGTATCAGTCCGTTATTTATTTTCCTTTATTCTCCTGTAATACGCATGTTCTTTATTTATTTACTAAACATGTATGTTTCACTTTCATTGTTCCTGATTTAGTGTTCATCCAACATATAAATTTAACTTTTCTAATTTGTGAACTTAATCAGAAATCTTACATGTATAATGCATTATGTCTATTGTGGACAACAGCTTTTATTTACACCGAATATTATTACATGTGTTTTGTGTTGCATGCAGGAATTTAAACACATATTATATACATCTTACGCACCGGCAGCTGAAGGCATATTCTTGCATATACCTGGATTACTCTTATCTCTAAATTCCTTCTAATACGGCCTTTCCTTCTTCATATCACTGTAAAGATACAAATAATTAATGATAGCTTATGAATTATATTACATACTTGCTTGTATAATCTTTATCCTTAATTGTTACATACTAACTTAAAAACAAAAGTTATACAAATATAATCATTATATATACACATTGTAAAATTGCTCATTTTATAGCTAACAAACACAAAGGTTATGGATGATAAGTAAACAACAACAGTTCATCACAGTGGACGTCGTGGAAGAATCAAACGCAAAATGATGCAAGAGCACGGACGAGCATAACAATGAGATCATTATGGGAGCACGAGGCACGGTACACAACTTGTTGTTTGTTAAAACAAGTTTATTGGTGAGAAATCAGGTTATGCGTCCTAACGAGACGGACGTTTCTGGCTCACGGCGAGATAAATGTGCAGCAAAGTGTACCTCTCGATATTCACAAGCTAGCAATGTCTAAGCGTGAAACCAAGTAATTAAAGTTGCACTTGCGAACTCACACGACTCTATTGTGTCAAATCATGAACAGTTCAAACGACTTCTTCTTTGCGACAACACTACTATCGTCTCTACCCGTACGTGCAATTTCGTTCAACGAAATACGCATGCGCCTCGGTCGCCGCTGATAAAGTTAACGGTTTGCGCCATATCACAGACTATTACCAGAGAGAAGCCTGAGAGCGGCCAGGTCCATAAGAGAATGTGTAATCGTGTTACCGCCTCGTAAGTCAGCGCAATGTCCACGAGTGGTGCACATTGGCAACTACGTAGCCATGTCCACGAACGACTTGTCGGTACGTA
>QVOA01023360.1:0-32704 GCA_014825685.1 Pseudomyrmex cubaensis
GCGCGGAGATAGCGCGAAATTGTAGGCGAGGACGAGATCATGAATAAATGTTATCCCTGATAAAGGACACTTAATTTACGCGAAACATTAACATTGAATGAACTTTATCTGTATCCCGGAAGTTTGGGCCAAGTTGGCGCTTAAGTAAGATAAGGTTAAAGGTTATTGTTCGCGAAAGAACGATAAAAAAACAGAAAGAAAAAGAGAGAGACAGAGAGAGAGGCTCTCTCCAAGCGACGGCGAAGCCATGCGAGTGGCCCGGCAGCCCCGCCCTCCGGCGCCTTTGATATTCCACCCCCGATCAGCTGACATGCGCGTCGGGGGTATTTGATAAGGGTGCTCAACCGCCCGTCGCTCTGATCGTGCCGGGCATTGCATATGCATGCGATCGATAGTTGGATATATATATTTTCCGATCGAAGGCGTCTCGTTTATTGGGTCGTGACGACGTGTCGCGATTTACAATATTTATAAAAGTGACCAGATACACTTTAAACTGAATAATAATTTGCGGAATAAAATTCGCCCTCCTTTTCCGAGGGCCGAATTAGGACGAAATTTAGCGGCGGATATAGGTGTGTACCCATACGTGTGTTCTCGTTTTATGTAAACAATTCCGATCGCGTTTTTTTTAAGTTAAGTTACACGCGCGTAACTTTTTTTCTGCTTTTATTTCTCCGAATTTTTTTTTTGGTACATTTGCAAAAATAATTCGCGCTATTATTTCGCAAATTAATACAGAGAGGACCGAGTAAATATTTACTGTCACCAGCTAAAATTCACAATGCAAACATAATACACCCTAATATTGGCTTGTCTCTTTTTCGCTAGTTTTAATTTGCTCCAATTTGCGTGTTTTTTTTTTATATGCACTTTTATATGTGTCCAAATTGACCAAAAAAAACCCTTTTTAAAGAAATATTTATTCGAGATTTTCGGTCTTTCGCGTCTCTCGGTTGTACCATCGTGTCAGAGCTTTCGTATGCCTTTTCTTTGCGAGATAATAAGGACACCGATACCGAGGGGACACGCTATATATTACAGGTATATATTAGTTAAACCAATAGTTTCGCGACGAAATTGCCGGCGCGATAAGTCATGCGGTAATATCGCGGACCAGGTCAATAAATCAATTGCCCGTAGCACTTCGAACGGGACATTAGAAATCTGTAAAGCGCCGTGTGGACACAGCTGGACGAGTCCGCGGCGATTACCCTCGCAGTACTAACGCGCTATTACACAGTTTTAATATTGACATTACTATCGATTAGCCGCACACACCGGGTCTCTGGTACCGTCAAATCGTATGTCCGCGAATGCACGTGCTCGCGTTTCCGTCGCGCATTCCCCCTTGACTCCGCAAGGCAAGATTAATGCACGGAAAACATCAGTTTGCTGTTAGACAAAATGTGTGTGTTATATAATTAAGAACCTTAGTAGTGTAACAGAAGATCGAGCAGAAGGAGAGCAAGTCCTCTCGAACTTTTGTCATTTGAACAAATAATCGTGCATGGCTCTATTAGTATCTAATTGAGACAGACAAATATAATGAGATCCATTAAGAGCTTTTCTCTTACGGATGTACGTGCAGAATATTTTTAAAAATTACACACACACTTAATAATTTAAAAATTAATTTTAATTCGAAAATCCATATCGGATGTTTGGTTTGCATCTCGCACATTCTCCCAAAAATAACTTCTTTGTTCCTCAGTGAATTTAATTTGAGAAACCATTGCGAAAAAAACATATTTTGTCATTTGTCTATTTAAGATACTCTCGCAAATGTTTTGCTCTACTTTTCGATATCAAGCGACGAACTTGTTGTTGCATTAAAATGTGATTTATATGAGAGGCCGCTGTCTGCGTGTGTGGGTGCGGCAGAACGAATAGACATTAGACATCACCCTTTCGTCGGCGAGAAGAGAGACAGAGTACCGGCTGTTATAACGCATCGTCGAGCCTATAGAAATAAATCCTACTCTCACGTTATTCCGTACAATACGCAATGGGTCTCTCTTCGCACGAGTGATCTGCCATTACTACCATTCACGCAGGATGCCTCTCTGTGTTTGACCACAAACTGTTTTAATCCCACTGTTACTCGTATTTGCGTTTTCAAATCGTTGAACAGGTTGTATGCGTCCGCACGTGAAAACGCGCACTCGTTATGTGTGTATTTTGTGCCCGTTAAGTGGCAATTGGCCGATCAATTGCCGGGAAAACTTTTTTGAGTCGCCGAAAAATATATCAGCGGGTTATCTCGCGGGGTCTGTCTATTGTAAATTTATCTCGCGCGCGCGCGCGCGATCGCATGGGCGCACATGTGTTTCTTGGCGTACTTCGAAGTTTTACTTTCGATCGAACCGAATTCATTTTTTTTTTTTTTTTCAATAAGTTTATTTTAACTGCAGCGAGGAAAAGCTCCCTGCACTGTGTGTGTGTGGAGTTCACAGTAAACAGAAAAGAGTTCGACAGAGTTTTATTGTGACGAGTTTTGGAGAGAGAACGAGACTTTATATACGAGATAATTTTATTCGACAGGCTCTCAAAAATTTCTTTATTGTACGCCCTACTCGTAATTGAGATTTCATCAAATTGACGATAATAATGACACCTCGTCATCTTGTGTTTCGCAAATGCTCGCGTAAAAAAGAAATATCGAGTATCCTCTCATTTTAATTACGTGTGATTTTTCACGTGATAATTACAGCGACATCGTTAACGGATTAATAATAATTACAAAGATAACTTTAATAGATAGATCGAGCTTTCAAGAAAGAAAGAGAGGAGAAACATAATTACCGACGTTTTTGCGTGATTTTGCGATTCTTCTGAAAGACTCTTTGAGCACCCGATGAAATATTCATTCAGAGCCGAGCGCCATTTATTGCAATTATCGTCTATGAAGATCGCAATTATTTTTGCGTCAACGATCACGTCGCACTGAATTTTTCCCGGCCGAAAATTTCGCCGGGCCCCGATGTCTCTAAGTGTCCTTACGATCTTTGCTTTACCCAATATCTTCTTGGCTCCGCGCGGTCCTTCTACTGCGACGTTTAGCTTTCCTCTCTCTTTCTCTCTGTCTCTTTCTCCCTTTCTTTCTCTCTCTTACTCTCTCTTGCTCTGTGTATGGTGGGGGTACTTTTATTAAAACTCCCGTCAATAGTGTGCGGTGAGGAGGAGCAGGGAGACTCCTACTACAGGACGAGGCTTGCGCTTTATACAATGCTACAGCACAGCCTAGAGCCCAAGGACTGAAAGAGACTCGCAGAAATATCCGCGCGTCTCTCTCGCAATTTTCCTACGATTTTTCCCGCCATCCTCGTTTTTTCAGCACTTTCGCGACCGAATTTATTTCCCCGTAAACGAGCAGCCGAGCGTGTTTCGCGCGATGATCAGTGAAATTAGTATAATATATGAAAAAAACTAGGATAATTATGTAATATAACTAAAATAATAATTTGAAAATTGTAGCTTTTTTAATTTGTTGAGATACGCGTAATTTTTTTCACGTAGAAAAATGCCCCGTTTAAATCGCGCTTTAAAATCTTTCGCTTTTAAATAGCGCGATGAGCTTTTACGTTTTAAAATTCTCGTTTAATTCTTTCTTTTTTTTTTAAATGTTTTCCAAAATATTTTGAAAATATTCGGATTACTTTAAATTTGCGAAAATCGCTGTTCCTTCTATGATTGATTTTTTATTAGCGCTCGTGTGGGATTTACATGGCGCAACGAAAATATTATTAAAGACCGCGCACATGCGTTATTCCACGTCCGTTTCCGCGTTATGAGGCACATGCTCGTGACGAACGAAGACGGCAAGACGTATATTTTATACGCTTTCCTTGTCTGGTTTTTAATTAAAGTTTGTAGGATACTCGCGCAGCTTTTTAAGCAAACCTCATTTCTGAGAAAAGTCGGGGAAAAAAAAAACGCATTTCCGAAAATAAATATCGCTCGTTTTTTGGTGATTTATTTAATTAATCGAAGGACAGAACTTCTATTACGCGCGCACAACCAACATACGATTCGAATTAACGTGATCCTCAGCTTATATTTCCCCGTCCTCTTAATTTCGAACATCTTCAATAAGCGAATCCCACGTAAGTTTTCTTTCTCTCGTCAGTTTATTTAAAAATTCTTTTACATTTTGCTTCGCGTTTCACACAAATCGTCGTGAGTCGCAAAAGCTTTCTCTCGCAGACGAGAGAAATTTCGCATGTTTTCTCAGAATTTCTGGAAACTTATGGAAACTTATGGAAATGTCCCTTTTTTGAGAGCAGATGACCCGTCGTTATTTTCTCAGTTTTTGAGATGAAAGAGTCTCACGTTGTAATATTTCTTCGGAGTATGCTGATTAAAATTTATTTCGCGGCTGTACCTTTCTTTCTTTTTTTTTTTTTGATAATTCCGTCGCGCGTGTGTCGCGAATAAATATATATCGCACGCGCTCTTCCTTAGAATTTTATTTCCCTCCTCTCTCTCTCTTTTTCCCTCCTAAGAATCTACGTACACAAAAGAAAAGCTGAAGGCGTACACGTGACCAACCACCGTGGACCTCACGCATGCCCCGTTTAATACCACAGCTTGACGGCTTGGTTGGTATGTGGGGGGTAGGTAGGTATATTGGCGCCTGCCGTTAAGCTCATGTTGATCCCTTGTACCAAGCTAGAGCCCCTTTATCCGCAGCGATTTGGAGCGCCGATAAAAGCCGCCATATTGTTGTCATCTCCGTTTACAAAAAAGGGGTAATAAACATGAACTACGTAAATACGTAATTTCGCGATAAGTTTTCTCGCAACGACGCAAAAATATGTTCGAAATGTTCAGTGCTCGAAAAATTGCGTCTTTAATTTCTTTAATATTCTTTTTTCCTACTTGTTTTTTTGTCTTTAATGCTTCCCGAATTTTAATGCAAATTATTGCAAAAAAAAAAGATTTCAATTAAATGCACGCAACAATCTTAGAATGTGTTTATTAGTTCGCAACAAGGAACTCCAACATATGTCAGTGTTTTGACAA
Source organism: Pseudomyrmex cubaensis (assembly GCA_014825685.1). Lineage (NCBI taxonomy): Eukaryota > Metazoa > Arthropoda > Insecta > Hymenoptera > Formicidae > Pseudomyrmex > Pseudomyrmex cubaensis. The sequence continues at coordinate 5,026 of QVOA01023360.1, forward strand.
TGATAACGCATAATCGGCAATACTTTCCATCTCTTGAGAACAGAAGGCTGTCCATACAGCGTTATCATTGTCCGTTCCTATAAAGATATGAAAACGCGGCGACATTATTAATTAAATCCGGGGCGGTTCTGATAGCGCGCGAGAGCGCGTCGATATAACTTGTCAATAGAAACTTCTGGAATATCATTGTATTTTTATACGAAATTGTACGCAGGAGAGAAATCACATCGCAACTATTTTACAGTTATTTTCTCTCTAATTGTTAATAGCGTCAAAATACTCGCGTGATTAAATAAAAAATTTTATTTATTACAGTTAAAAATAATCGTGAAACAACGGAGTAAAATACAAATAAAATTTTCATTGAAAAATTTATCACTTGTAAAGAAATAAATTTTTTTTTTATTCGTTCTTCGAATATTCCGAATGTCACTAGTTCTTTTTTTTTTTTTTTTTTAATAAGCGCGATGTTTAATTAAAAATTAAAATAGAAAATTAATTAAAAAAAAGTATATGTAATTAAATTACGTGTTCTTTTTAAATGTACTTTAATGCGTTTTGCATAAGCGCGAAGTTTTTTTTGTTAGTCGCATTGTGTTGCTTCTTGTTGATAGAATAATTAAGTATGCGTTAACGATTGCAAAGCCGCGTGTGTCAGCTTGATGTATCGATAATAAAGCCGTCAGCATCCTTCGTAGGCGGGAATGGAAGATGTGAAGGTGACACCCCGGTGGTGGCTTTTCACTATAACGGTGTGGAAGCGCTAAAGACTTCGACACGCGCACCAGTCGTTATACTTCGTCGCGCATAAATAATTAATGACCATTTACCAGAGCGGTTATAAATGCGGCTTGCGTCCCGCATTTAAGAGAGAATGACCTCGGCACGGTGGGAAATATTCACGCGTACTAAGCAATGCTCGAAGCGACGTTTCGTCACCGACAAAGAAGACTTTTGTCACACACATGTGCACAACTTTGATGATTTAAACAACTCGCGTGTGAAATAAATCGAAGACAGAAAAATGTCGGATTAAACCATTAAGGTAAATATTTCTTATTTACTTAAATTGTACGTAGGAGGGGAAAAAAGATAAAAAGTTCAGTTTCTAAAAATGTTATTTTTATCTGCGGAGCGATGCGCGTGAGCACAGTCGGAAAATGTTAATATTTCCGGTGGAAAAATTTGTTCGTCACTGTCTGACATTTGTGTGGGACGAATTTCGTGCACATTACGGCGATAAAATTCTCCCACACGCTCTCTCGACCGGGGCGGATCACGGGTAACGGCATTTCATGTTCCGCATGAAATAAATATCGAATTGAATTTGTTATGAAGGCAGCCGGGCGTGTGTGTCGCGGATTGTGTTTATCGTGCCTGTTGATCTGGTTTTCGGGGAGAGAGTACACGATTGACTTGTAGCCAGAAAGAGAGAGAGAGAGAGGACGCACGCCGCAAATAATTTTCTGTTTTCGAGCGGCGATGCGGCTAAATTATCAGGTCGCTTCATAATGAATATCGGATTGCGCGATCGTAAGATTTAAATGGAGCGTGGAGAAGAAAGAGTTATATTTAAAATAAGATTTGTTGTACAGAATCGACGTGTTTTTCTGACGATCAAATATAAAATAAAAAATTATATAAAATTTAGAAACTCGTCACACGAACACATTCTCTTCTCTCTCTCTATCTTTCTCTCTCATACACACACACAACATAAAGATATTTATTTACAATGACAGGTTTTCAAAACGATACAAAACGGTATGATGGCACGCGTGAATCAATAAAAACCGGGGGCGCGATATATATAACCGGTTGAGAGCTTTTCGATGCACGTGCGGGCGTTTGACCATCTCCGAGACTCCCTGCTGCTGTCTCTCCGCGTACGATCGTCCGTACGGGCCCCCGGAGGGGGCCAAGGTGTGTACGTCGCATGTGAGCCGCAGTCACGTGGCTGTCACGTGCCAGGGATTACTAATTATGCCCCAAGAACGGTCATAATATCCTGAACCCAGTGGGCACGCTGCATAGATACAGTTAATATCTGCTACGGCAAACATCGCCGCCATTCACGTCTCAGTCGTATGAATAAAGTTTCTTGCCCGCGGCACCACAGTCGTGGATATTTGATTTTCGCACGTAAGAAACGAGGATTTATGGAGGGAAACTTTTAAAGAAACTCTCGAGAAAACCTGCGAATTCGGATTCGCACCGCGATGTTTATCGCGGGCGAGAGGATCCTTTGGTCGAAAAGACCGAAAAAAGTAAATCGAAGATCGCCGAAGAATTTTTCTCGGCTCATCGGCGAAATATTATTCAAACGCGAAAGTTTAATTAAATTAACGCGCCGTTAATCCGCGCGAAATTATTCGAGGCAAAAAATATCGCGTTATTTATATTTGTATCCCGAGTTTCGGAGTTGAAATTGTTTCAATGTTTTCAAATGTATGAAATAATTATTTTAGGTAATTAATGATAAAATGCAATTGTTCAAATGGTTCCGCGCTTTTTTTTTTTTTTTGAATTTTTCTTTCACGGAAAATATTTCTCACTGCGAAATATATATTTTGCCGGAATATCTCTTGAACACATGAATGGCTGCCGATATTTTTCGCAATTGCTCGTGAGGCACAATTGTTTTTTCGTCAGCGGCTTTGTTTAAAACGTCCGTTGCAACACATCGCAACAGTACACATTATCTCGCGAAAACAAATTCGTTCATGTCGCGAATCTATACACTTTTTTTTTTTTGCAAACAGCACGGTTCATGAAAAATCGCCTACCGCTCGATCTCGCAGTTTACGTAACGCGGACCGGATATGAATCGAGAGCGTGCGGGGCCCTGGCGTGATCTCGGCAAAGAATAATATTTGTATACTGCTTTCCCACATATTTGAATGTCGCCTTCCGTATCGGGAGAATCGAGTTTTCTATTTATCGTTCTTTTTGTTTTTCACAATCGTTTTTCTCCTCGAATACAATGCGGCACGATATTGTGTACAGAGGCGTGTTGTCCGTCGCGCAACTTCCAAAAAAGAGAATTCGCAATTTAGCGCGCATTCAAATTAATACGTCAGGAAATTTCGAACGCGAATGAGCTTCGTGTTGGCCACGAGAGATTCCCACATTTCTCTCAATATCCTCGAAATGCGAATTTTATATTTCCTCGTCGTTGTGTTGCGCGGCTGAGCGGTGGTTTGCGGGAATCGACTTCGCCGGACCAATCTGTCGATTTCGGCTCGGATTTCCCATGGACCGCGGCTCTGGTCGATGCCACGTGACTTGTGTCAATAGGACGCACTCCGGTTGATACCCGTCGGCTGGCAAACGGTCGCGACATCTTTCCGTGCTCGCCGCAGCGTCGCAAACGCGTGCGCGCGCGCGAGAGAGAGAGAGGAAAGAGAAATGAGTATTTGCAAAGTGGCCGAGTTTCCGAAATTGGCGACGACGCGAACGCCGAGAAAACAGGGGGAGAAACGTACGAGAACCTGGGAATATTTTCCCGAGCAAATAAATGCGGCGGAGTGTGCGGATGAGAATTTACGCAGCGCGGAATGAAATGCCGTCGGGATCAGCAAAATAGTAAATTTGGAGCTTTGCGGACTGAGTTATGTAGCGTCTTGCGCGTTAAATGTATAAAATTACAGCGATCACAAGCTAATTAATTATTTTAAACGTAAAATATTTTTTTATACTCACGTAGGTTCAAAAAAAAAAAAAAAAAAAGATTCCGACTGACATTAGATGTTTTAAAAGAAATACGGATTTGAATAAGCTGCAGTACAATCGGAAAAAAGATTTTTGCAGATTGTAGGTGGATTCCCAACCACCGGAAGTGCTTATAAGCACTTTGAGAGCTGATTGAAGGCCCGATTTTTAGTTTGCCTTCAAATCGATAAATGTCGACTGAAAGAGACCGGCCCGGAAAAAAATCCAAATGTGGATTAGAACTCGGGACCTCCCCCTACTCGCAGCCCTTGCACTCAGGCCGCGAGACCACTGGGCCGGCTCAAAAAACGTGGTACATATACTTCTCTCAATTTGAAGAGTCAATTTGGATTTTCAAATAAATCACTTTTAGCAGAATCAAATCTCTCTCAAAGAAAAGTCATTCTTTTGAAACGCTTTTCTTCCCTTTTCTCTCTCTCTTTCTCTCTCTCATTTACTTAAGAGAATTACAATTAAACTTCCTGTATATTTCCGTGTCATCCGATACAATCCGCACGGATGTTTCTCGGCCGCGTACAAAAGCAGGTTAATCCAAGTATCTAGCGATTATCTCTTTCATCGGCGATCGCTCGCGAAGCGATTCGCGACGCATCTCGCGTTGCCATCGACAAGTTGTTTCTCCCAGAGAGAAAGAGGGAAAGGTGGCAACGGGGGAGGGGAAGGGAAAGAGGTGTATGAATAACAGGGTGGCGTATGATCGGCGGGCGAGCGATCGCCGATCGTGTAATGTCACACGGCGCTTCCGCACGTGACGACACGTGCCGACGACGCTCTCTCCGTCCGATCTCTTCGCGAGCGCGATGCTCAAGCGTGCGGAAAATCGCTCTTTGAAGTCCCGAAATTCGCTGTTAATCGCGATCTAACGCTCACCTACGCGAGAAAGACGGCGCGCGGCCGAATATATTTTTTTTTTCTTCAGCGGAAGTCGAGCGGAGGGTGAATCTCCCCCCCCTCCCCGAATCAAAATCTCTTCACAGAGAGACAAAAAACGCGAAATCGGTGGGAGATCGAAGGAGGAGGGAGAAGAGAAGAGAAACACAACCGGGAGGGTTAGTGGTGGAAATGGGGGTGGGATGAAGTAATTGTTTGCCAAGCGTCTATATTGCGCGTTCGGCTGGTGTATCGGGGAAATACCGTGCGGCGACATTGTATAATCGATCACGGCGATTCTCTCATCTCTCTCTCTCTCTCTCTCGAGATAATTCTTCATCCCGTGCCGCGCGGAAGAGCCGATTCTCTGGACTTGAGAAAAAGAACTACACGCGCGTGTTGAATACGCGATGATAATTCTACGTAATATGCGCCGGACGTCGTCGGGAAATTTTCAGAAACAACAAACAAAATTATATCCTTTAAGCTTTATGTATTTATATATATATATATATATATCCGCGCGGCGCGTATAAAACGCAATCTCTGTCGTCAGGTGCGCGCCCTTCGTGTCGCGCGGAATATTTACTCTTCCGAGCGATATGAATAGTTATTATGATAAATAGCAATACGCCGACATTCCGCCGACTCGGCTGTGCTCGCGTGTGTAACTCCCGTAGGATCAAGGCGTTCGCGTTCATTTCTCAAGAATACCGCCTGAGAGAGCGAAGAAAAAAATGTTTTCTCTTCTTCGATTTGAATTTATAATCGACCGAGGCGCGGCTGTGTGAAAAGAAGCGTGGCTTCTCGTAGCGCAAGATATGAATATTTATAAACAAGCGATAGTTTGATATTCCCCGACAATTTGCTAGCATCGCGATAACGAATGTTGAAAAAAAAAACCACAAGTCCGAATACTCGTCTTTTCCAAATTCGTTGACGATGTATTTTATTTCGCAGAAGTTTCAATCGTTGCGATCTGGTTATGTCTTAAAATTTCATTTTATAAAAATGATGAAAAAATTTACGCGCGATAATTTTTATCCGAATTACGCGACGCCGCGTGCTGTAGGTTTATTTTCGCGTTATTGTCCAGGTGGAAACCGGGGGATATCACCCCGATTCGTGGAATACGGGGGCGAATTCGGTTTGAACTTCGGGGCCGTTTGCCCGATGCGGGGGCGGGTTCCTTTATTGAACCGTGCGATGCCAAAGCCCGAATGCCAAAGAGTAGCGGGATCGAAGGAACGTACGAACAAACCCTCCTTGGTCCCTCTCTCTCTCTGCAGCATCTCTCAATGCCGGGTAACAGGGACGCATTCCAGGGAGGCGCGCAGCTGCTTTCAACTTTGCCTCGCGTCCCGAAGCCGCGTTTCAGCGCTATACGTTTTCCATATAGCAGTGGCGGATTGTCGATGACGCGAGAAACGCCCGTCCTTCGGTGACAGAATTTCGCAGTTCACCCAACACGTATCTCACGACATTGTGCAACAATTGATTTTTTAAATCAAGATAGATGTCATTTTTATTTCTATTTACTCAGATGATTTACCAATTCTTTAGACATTATTTTATAATTTCACAAATTATTTTTTGTTATTTAAGAGCTTGGCGCGTTGGTTACGTAACGCATGCGTAAGGGAATTATTTAAATCAAATGTAATTATTTTAAATTAATCAGCAAGAAGAGGAAAGTTTTTTCTAGAGTCTGTCATTGAAAAACAACATTCTGTTTTGCATTTTGTTTTCTTGAATTTCTTGCGCGCGCGGGAAAGCTCAGCTTGCTCAGAGGGCCTCTTTGAGTTTTCTCCGCCACTGCGCACACCACCGGCGTTTCTCGTTTCGCTCTCTCGTACGCTCTCTCCCCCGCGCTGCATTCCTAACAAAGTAGTCATCACGCATTCCTGGGACGCAATCGTGAACTTCCACCCTCGTTAGCAAAAGATGGATTCGCGCGCTAAAAGAGGACACGTTATTAGAATTCATTCCGCGATCGTCATCGACGTCGTTTGGATTCCGTCGAATTTCGCGAAGCGACGCCGTTCGATTGTTTTTCGCGTCGCGCGGTTCCCATACAGATTTACTTACAGAGAGAGAAATCTTTTTTTTTTAGAAACGCCTTTTTCCTCGCTCGTTTGGAAAACGAAAATCTAACTCTGCCATTAATCGCAGCATAAGGGGAGGTGGACGAAGAGGGGTCACATTTCGTGAAAAGAATTCCGACGTGTCAGTGCACGCCGCGACGTGCGGGAAACAAAAGCGTCGAGACTTCGCTATCGCGTATTACGATGCGGCAACACCCTCTCCACGCGTGACCAAAGGGTGTTTTAGGCGGCGGGGGATTCCACCTCCCTCGCGCGAGGTGCATAATGCCGTATCGGCATAATTACACGGATGGCGTTAGTGTCACATCCCGAACAATATGCCCGAGGGGGAGATACGTCGGTTTACATGTGCACCTGCAGGAGAGAATCATAATTCATCGCCGAGGACTACGGCGACTTTTGTGCCGTTACGTGCCGTGAAATGGAACGGGTCATCGGGCATCCCTAATTTTGCCATTGTACGTAGTAGATAAGGGATCGATCTCGTCGGGGATCGAGACTCGGCCTACATCTGGAACATCGCGGCTTTAACTCTCTCCCGAATCTCCAGACGACAGCGCTCTGTCAACGTAAGCCGTTGCGTGTAAATTAAAGCGCCTGTTCTCGGTGCGAGCCTAATATTATAAAACAATAAATACGTATGCAACATGACGACTTTAATTACGTGACAATGTGAAGAAAACACGTGCGCAATTTCGATGGTATCCAATTTTAAAGACGCATCTCCGTAGGGATTTAAAAAAAATTGCTCGATTATCGCACGCGTGCGAGTAATTAAAGATTTTCTCTTTAATTACTCTTTAGTTATTAACTTCGCAGAGACTGTATCGAGATTTCTGCGACCCCACACACGGGATCTATCGATTCCTCTGTGACGTATGTTCGCCGTCGCGTGCGCGATTAAGCGAGACTGAATACTAACCGGACTGGCCCGAGCACGAGAGGGGGGCAGACCCCCTCGGACTGCACGTGTTCCCCAGAATACTTTGCATCACCATTACCGCCAACTTGATGCCCCTTTGTATCGCGCATCCGAGGGGCATGCCTCGTAGTTTCGTTCCCAACTAGGCGTATCATTGGGGGATTCGTAACGCGCGCACAGGAACAGAGAGACAAAGAGACCTATATAGGCTTTTATTTGGCAAACATCGCCGATAGACGGCCCGTACAAAGGACCGCATTGTCGCATATTTACGCGGACTGACAAACGGCCAAATACTCGGTGCGCGCGGCAGCAGCGACTTTCGGGGCGAAAAAATATGTCCCGGAGGCAGCCTCGCGCGTTCGAAAGTGGCATCGGTTATTAGCCCCATCCGCGGGGACAAAAGTGGCGCATGTCAAAAGCGAGAAGAGAGTCAAGAGAGAGACGCTGGTTCGTTCGCTGTGCTACACAGGTCTCTGCGAGCAAAAGTTTCGTGTCAATATAATAGCACTTCTCCGTCCTCGCTTCTATCTGCCTTCTCGTTTCGCTTTGAGATTCTCGATTCGCATTATAAAACCTCCTAATATGGTTGTTGTGAAAAATTATTTAATTAACGCATCTCTCTCGGCTGAGATTTTAAATGCGAAAACGAAATACGAGCACTCTTAGAAATAAATTAAAATAGACGGAGAATGTGGAAAAATTCTGTAATGTCAAAAACATATCAGAGCTGCCACAAAACGTAACTCGTCCCCAATCTTTTCCCCTTTTTCTCTCTGTCTATGAACTTGTTTCAAATTGATCTAGCATTCACCTGATCGCCTGTCGAAAAAAGATCCCGGCGGCGCCCGAGATCGATGTCCACCGGGATATACGTCACTGAATCCGGCCAGCCTGGGATATTGATCCCTGGGCCGCATCGCCGCCGGTTGAGCACCCTCGGTGTCGTTTCACCCCACCAGCGAGTACGGGGCCAAGGGCGGTTCCTAGCGACGCCAATCGCGCCTCCACCGCCGGCTTCGCGGACGACTTCCACGGGGGATGAACCCGCCCTCTTCACTCTCGCGTCGATGCCTCGTCTATCTCCAATGACGGAGACGAGACACGGGGATAGAGGAAGCTGCGCTCCGTGTGGGGGGACGGGGTACATTTGCGATGGGGGCGGCGGGAGAGGATGATTTTCGCTGTCGACCAAGTCGGTCCGTTTCGTCAAAAAAGCGACGGAGCTCGTGCCGACGACACGTAACGGGGGGAACCTGTCACGTATACGGAGTGTGCGTTTCCGAGTCGCCGATATACCGGAGATGAGTAGTTGAGAAACTTGAGGAAGAAGGGGTTGCGTCAAGAACGTCGTCTTTGTGCGTGTCCGTCATGCCGCGCAGCCGTGACGTCTCGCGTCCCGCGATCGTTCGGGAAGAAAGTCGTCGCTTGACACCCGCGTGCAGCAGCTTGTCATGAGATTCGGATAACGAATCATCGTCCGTATCGATGAACCGTCGAGAGAGCTAATTGATATCGTCTTTGAAGTTCTCTTCCTTCAACCGCGTCTTCGGTTCCGCTGCGATCTGTTCGCGGGGCGCGAAAATTCGTTCGGTTATTGAATCACCGCAAGATCGATCGCGGGGTGTAAGTGACGTGGACTATAATTTTGCACGACAGTGTTTCACTCGCGAAACTCTCGCGCCAGCGAAGAAACGCTTGTCGTGGGATGTGAATTCAAGAAAAAAATAATATTGAAAATTCGCTGGTAATTTGGAAGAAACCGAAACGAAAACCGAACGAAAGTGAAACGCGGATGTTGTCTTGCGAGAACGTCCCGTCGAACATTGAAAAGAAACCAGATACACGTAGAACAACTAGATGTCAATGAAAGAGGAGAAATTTTTAATTTTTTTTCTCGAGAACAGAAGAATTTTCCTCGGGAAGGTTCAATCTCCTTGTTAGAGTTTAAGAATTTTATCATCTGGACGCCACACCAGAGTATGTGATCCTCGAGTGTGTGTTGTCCGACTCTCTTCAACGATAAAACTTTTTAGCGAAGACTGTGCGCGCGTGTGTGTTTGTTTCCGCGGAAAGACACCATGTTGGAAACATGTCCATTCTATCCTTCGGCGTCTGGTTCTTTCACTCGACAGAGTGAACCGGGCCAAACCCTGCCGACGGTTCCACCTATTCCTTTCCGGCCTGCGACCGATAATAATAATGCAGGTAAAAGGCACAGTAAAATTTAATAATCTAGAGCTTTTGACATTCAAAATTTTCGAGATTCTCCTGTCGCCCAATTTGACGTCACCGAAAGCATGTCGAGAAAAATGTCGTCTTCGGCGACGATTTTAGACAAAAGAAGAAAAGAAAACAATCGACAACGATAGCATTTACTTAAATTTGCATTCTAAGAAAATAAACAATAAATTTAATTAAAACTAATTTGCTCGCCTAGTCTCTAATTTCTACCTCGTTATTTAACAACAACGTCGTTCTTTGGCCGTCGGTCTTTGTCCCGCAGAGCCGCCCGTCGCGGTGAAAACGGAGTCCGGTCTCCTGGAGACGATCTGCGCCGGCTGCGGCCGCACCATCGCCGACAAGTACATGATGAGAGTCGCCGAGAGGAACTACCACGAGGAGTGCCTCTCGTGCACGGCATGCGGGGCGATGCTCTCGCACTCGTGCTTCATACGCGACCTAAAGCCGTACTGTCGCACCGACTACGAGAGGATCTTCGGGGTGAAGTGCGCGCGATGCCTGGAGAAGATCAGCTGCTCGGACCTGGTGATGCGACCCGTGTCCGGCCTGGTTTTCCACGTGGAGTGTTTCGCGTGCTGCATGTGCGGCCAGCCGTTGCCGAGGGGCGCGCATTATATTCTCAGGCAGGGCCAGCCGATCTGCAGACGAGACTTCGAGCACGAGTTGTTTCTAAATAGTCCGCAGGGTGAGTGTCCACGTGTGTCGATGGAAGATGTGCGTGCGTGCGTGCGTGTTCACGCGCGTTAGATCGCGTTTCGTTCATTCCCGTTTTTTTTTCCGATTATTTTTTTGCGTTTTTATTTGTTGCTATTCGATCAGGAGGCTTCGATGTGTGTTTTGAATTTGAAGTAGCGATCAGAAATTCGATCTGTCCGTCGCGTGTGCTTGTGTTGTTTACAGGGAAACACACTGATTTTTTATCATTCAAGAGTCAAAAAGTCAACAAAAAGCTCTCACGGGAGAATCGAAAACAAAAAAACAAATCGAAAAAACACGATCGTGTTTGACGATGACGAGATATATAAACAATACAACTGGTTCGAGAGTATAGCAACAAACTGTTCGTTAAAACAAACGAAGTAAATTATTATTAACAAATTGCAAACGAAAGCTTGCGCTCCGATCAAACAGCATGAACACACGTTGCTTGTACAGAAAGATATTGTTCTCGTAAATGTATCATGAGAAAAAAAAAAGAGCAAACCTAGCATGAGGACAACTGCGTGACGCATATATTATCTTGCATGGTTTTTTAAACAGAAAAAAAAACCTATATTTTTTGTGTTACAAGTTTTCTGTTTCTTATCATCCTCTCGCTTTGTCGGAAGCACCGTCTCACATGTGGGAATCGAGCGAAACCTTGCGAAAAGCCTGAATCGATATATTTCGATATTATTATAGTTTACTCCGGTAGATTAAAAAAAAACCCCCGAAGCGATCCGACCATTCGTTTCATATATGTTTTCTGAATGAATAAAACAAACTGCTCAGTTATCCTTTGTATCGTCCTGTTTAACGAGCTTTTCGCGCGTTCTACGATTGGCGAGTGTGACGCTAGGGTTTTCCGTCGCGAAAAGAAAAAACGTCCCGCTTAGAAAGCACCCCTTTGGACCGCGTTAAAGACAAAAAAAAAAAAAAAAAGAAACACGCGGAATGCCTGAAAGCGCGCCGAATGACAAATCAAATGACGCCGTTGAAGAAACGCATTTGTACATACCTTGTTGCATTGTTCGCAGGTTGTACTACAATCTAAAGACATCCAAAGTAAAAATCTACAGGAATTTCGAAACAGGGCTGTTCCCCTTTTCAAGGTAATTACATTTAAATCCAGCGTAAAAAAAATAAAAATAAAAAGAAAATGATCTCGAAAGAGGAGAGCGATTTGTTGAGCGCGCGTCGAGAAAGAGAGAGAGAGAGAGAGAGAGTTCGCCAATCTGTCGCGCGGAATATATCGTCGAAAATTATCTCAGAGTGTAACTTGATACAACAATAAAAAAAAGAGAGCGAGAAAAAAAGAATGAAATTTATTTCAAGCCGTTTATGCCGACCGAATATTTCGATATAGAAATTTATGGCGCGCGTTATTCGAGATATTTTATGCGTTATTGGTGACGATAGAAAATGATGAAAGAGCAGTTTGTGAGCCATCTATTACACACACAGACGTACACACACATACACACACACTCGAACAATACATTCCTCGCTCCCCGATGTATATATTTCGCTCATGAAATACGAATGCGAAAAATCGACTCGTCGTTAGTGTAAAAATAAAAGCGACTCGTCGTAGTGTATAAAAAGATAACTTAAATGCGCAAAAAAAATATATCCACAAGAGGAAATAAAGTACCGACAGGTTTTTTTTTTTTTTTTTTTTTTTGTTTTTCAGGTTTTTTTGTTACATTTCGTTACATTTTTATTAGCAGCAACTGACGATTTAACGGCGATCGCGCGAGTTCGTGAGTTATTCCGATCGACAGTTTCGCGCTCCTTCTCCTCCTCCTCCTCTTCCTCTTTTCATCGCATAGCGAAGCAATTTTTTACAATGGAATTCCCGGAGTTGTTGGAATATTTTGAGCGGGAAGTGGAATCCGCGCGCGTGTACGCACAGTGCGTTTGTTCCGCGGCCGACATGTTGCCGCCGCGCGGCGGGTTTGTGTGTTCCACGGTAGGCGTGGCCTGCGCTTTGTCGGATCACTGTCTGATCGAAACCGGCCGTATCTACTGCCTGACTTCGACCACTCGCCTCCCCGTTCCCACCCCCTTGCGCGTTTGACGCTCGGTTTCAACTCGCGCAATTCGGAAATAACAACCGAACGATTCGGTGAACATTAAGCTCCGTCATCTTCTTGTTCTTATTTACTCTCTGTTTTGCGTCACTGAACGCCACAATTTAGTTAGCCGCTTATTTATATCTTTACAAAAAAATAAATTTTTATTCTCGCCTGCAGTAAAACAGCAAGCGATATCATCGGCATGTTACAAACTGAACGCGATTTTGACATTTTGGAAATTGGCTTTTATTTATTTAGGAAAACAATTGGAAAACGAATAAAAAAATATTTAATAGACATAAAAGGAGGATTGTGTCATGGGAGATGTAAGAACATATGCTTTGTTATCGCTAGATGACGACTTGATGGACGAGAATCGGCCGCGGGACGGCCGTCGGGGTCCAAAGCGACCGCGGACGATTCTCACGTCGGCGCAGCGCCGTCAGTTCAAGGCGTCCTTCGAGGTGTCGCCGAAGCCGTGCAGAAAAGTGCGAGAGGCCCTCGCGAAAGACACCGGCCTGAGCGTGCGCGTGGTGCAGGTCTGGTTTCAGAATCAGCGTGCGAAGATGAAGAAACTGCAGAGAAAAGCCAAGACCGAGCCCGGTTCCGACAAGGAGCCGAAGGAGGAGCGACGGGCGGAAAGTCCGCACAGCGATCACAGTAAGGACAAAGTTTCTCGCAAATTTCGTTTTTTTATCGCGCGAGATCAATTTTAATTTTTTTTTTTCACGCGACGATCGATTCTAAACTCCGTGCCGAGATCCTGATATCGATTTCTTTACGAAATATTTCAAATTTCAAGCGTCACCCGGTTTTTTTTCCTGCTAATTATTCTTCGAGCGAGTATATAAGCTTGGTTTCTGAAGTCTGTCTAGTTCACATCACGCTTCTCATTACGTAGTCGAGTTGTTGAGAGAGACAAGTTGAGAGCGACGCGATCTCTCGCGAAGACTGGTTAATGGGGCTTTGTTAAACGAGAGTGAGTTCAATGTCAATTGTCTAATCTCGTTCGCAGGTCATTACTTGAACGCCCTGAACATGCGCGATGGGGAATCTTCTAGCTTCCCCTCAGCCACTCAACCGCTCAACCCCAATAACCCGTACTCGCCCGACGGTAAGTCTTTACTCACCGTACCAGACTCATTTGCGCACCAAATATCAGGACGATACGTGCGCAACGCGTCTCTATATCCCGACTAAAAAATAAAAATAAAAAATAAGAAAGAGAAAAACACTTCCCTTTTCGGAATGAATAATATTTCGTGATCGTGTTCTGTGAATTCTTAGTGACTTTCTTCACGAACGCTTTTCGATTTGTTTTTTTTTTTTTTTTTTTTAATTTCCGCAAGTAAAAGCGACGGGACGCGTTTCGCTTTATTTCAGACGCGTATCCGGGACACTCGGGGGAGAGTTTCTGCAGCAGCGACCTGTCCCTGGACGGCACGGACGGCGGCTTCGACATCGGCGAGAACGACGGCGGTGGCGCGGACGGCAGCCATCAGGGCGCCTCGCATTCCCATCACGGCTCGTCATCGCACGAGACCCCGTCACTGTCGCAGAGCCTGCACGCGGCCATGCACAATCCTATCGACAAACTGTTCATGATGCAGAATAGTTACTTCAGCGGTGATCACGCGTAATCCCGAGTTCTCTCACTTCTCTCTCCTATCCTCGACACAATTCGTCGCTTTTCGTTTTTCGTTTTCTCCTCGTAATCGCCCACCTTTCGCCTCCTCTCCCCATCTTTCCCGTTTATTCGATCTGTCATTTTTGAAAAAACGTCGAACGTGTTTTCGTTATTTTTTTGTTATTTATCCCACTTTTCGGCCAACGTTGTGAGGGTACACAGTGTTTTTCTTTGTTTAGAACGGTTTAAAATATTATTCCCCGACCTCTGTTCGGAATTCGTAATATCTTCAACGCAAAAGGTAAAGAGAAAAAGAGAGAAAAATTGAAATGTCAGAAGTTCTCGAAAAATATTTGCTATCCTTTGTTTTTCGCCTATATAAAATCTGTATTTATCCCTCTGTGTGTAATAAATATATATTCATAAGCATATTACGACGAACGTTATTGCGAAGGTTTTTTTTTCTCGTCCTTTGTTGTTTCTCCGATTTCATGTCAAAGAATAATATCGTCGACAATGTTTTTCGCATCGAAAAACGTACAACATTTTATGCGAAACAGAAACAACCAAGCTCTTTTGTCAAATAATTTTGACAGAGTTTTGTCGAGAGTTTTAATATTTTTCCGAGTCCGAAAATAGGTTGGAAGAAAATTTCAAAGAACGCGTTTCTGTAAACTTACGTACGTTCAAATTCTTCAAAGCGCGGAGAAAGAGATTCAGAGGAATTTGAAAAACTTTCTCTGTAGTTTTTTTTTTTTTTTTGCTTTTATATATAAAACGATATCTATTTCAATGTTTGGTGAATGTGTTATTACATTTGTTTGTGAGATCGTTACTAATCTACAAACTTGCGTCGCAACTATTTAGCGCAATAGTCGTCATTGCTTCTGATTCGTTTCTAGAGTGACAGGCTTTTCCGACAATTATTTTTCCACCGTTTTGTTTTTCCATCTCGAGATAACAACGAGCATCGGAGCAAGACAGTACGTAATGACGCAATGCTCGCAACGTTAATGCTCAATAGTTTATAACACTTGTCCTTTTTGTGTCTTTCGCGTAACATAATTTTTCAACAGAAAATATATCAATCGCGTAACTTACATACTTTCACTTGAACTTCCCGAGCGTAACGAGATTTCATCGTATTTCTCTGGCTTAAGACTAATTTAAAATTCGCTCGGATAAAAGAGTAATTAAACACTATTTCATCGTCAACAATGTGTAACACGTTTTATATATATATTTTATGTATAAGAATCGTCGTTAATAGTTAACAATAACACCTCGTGACGCTTTTCGTGATAACATATACGTATTGCTTTTTCTCGGGCCGAGAGACGTGTGGTTTACGCTACATAGTATACAGTGATATTTTTCTTCTCAGTCTGACTGAGAGATTTTACGATGATTGACATTTAAGCGATACGCTTTGTTCGAGAAGTTGTAGAGCTTCTAAAAATGCGGCGAAGAGAATATATACGAAATTGGCCAAAAATAAAATTATTACAAACACACACGCAAGACAGAACAGAATATTTATATAAAATTTACGTCTTTCGAAGTAAACAACAGATCTCAAATATATTTGCGCAATATCGCCTGAGAAAAATTGAAAATATTCGTCGAAAATATTTTTTTACATTCGGGTGTGTCTTTTTTCGAAAACGTGACACGCGATCTCGTTAATATTCGTCGAGCGGAATCGAATAACGGAAATAAAACGCGACGAAAGCGGATCTTAACGGATGTTCGACGGCTTCGTTCGTTTTGCTTGTACTTGTTGCGCTCAGAACGAGATTTACATAGACACATTGTGTCGGGAATCGCGACACACCTGACGCGCTCGTTGCGCTCTTTCAAGGAAGAGAGAAATTAAAGTTCAAACAAAACGAACTTGCCTATTTTTTACATTTTTTTCGAGAGTCATTGAAAATTCTGTACGTTATACCCCGGAAGAGATCGCTTCAATACTGAGACACCCCCGATCGAGAAAAATGCTCACATTTCCTTTCCCCTCGTCGAGCGAGTTGGCTTCAATGTGTGTTCCCTGTTTCTTAATTACAGACACGGAACAGCACATGAATTTTCGAACCGTTCTCTCATCATCGGAACAAGCGTTCCGATATGGTACAGAGTAATTACCGATAATAATTAATCCGCTTTCACACACGTGGAACTTTTTTCACGCTTATACCTCTTCACGTTATTTATCCTACGCGTATCTCGTAGAGAGCAATTTTTACTCGTTAAAAAATTGACGTTTATGTACAAATATAATATAAAGCGAGATTTCTTTACTTTCATTTTATATACATATACTTTCATCAATTGATTCACAGTGTGTCTTGTTGAAAAACGGTGTTCTCGCTCTTGAACAATAAGACGCGGAGTCATCACCGTTGTTGCTCCACGTGGTGGTTTGTAAAAATTCGAAAGTGTGCACAAAAATATATATATATATGTATATCTAAAAATCGTTTCTCCAAACTGACGCAAATACAAATATATACATTCATGGAACTTGGATCGTCAGAATACATCGATTATTCGTACGGAGTTTGTATCGTCGGTCGCATCTTCGTCGAAAGGAATACACATCGAGAGAGAGAGAGAAAAAAATGGTCGCAATAATCTCAGATGCACAGAGCGAGAGAGTTTCGTAATTGTCCCGCGACGATGGATTTTTTTTATTCCCCCTTAGGATACTTTATAATTATTAGCTCTCTGTAGCGATAATAATTAAAAAGTGGCCACTCACTTTTTGCTGTGCGATTATTCGGTTCCAAATGTTTTTTTTCTCTCTATCTCTCTCGGTACACGCTGGTCGTGTTCCTAAGTACCGAGATAAGAAAAGCTTAAGCGAAAATAGTCTGTCTCAAACAATATTATGTCTATGTGGAAAAAATATAATTCTCCGTCTGTTCGAACGAAGTCATACACGCACTAGACGCGCGTACATGAACACGCGATACATCTTCACGCGTGCGTCGAGTGGACCGTTTCGTACGCACAGCAGGTGTATCACATCGCGAGATACTGTTTCGATATGTACAGCAGAGATGTTGTACGTTGCGTTGTTTGTTGCAATTTGGCGGACAATGATAATGCGTCCGCGCGGAAAAGCGCGCTTTTCTAAAGCGAGCGATTATGAAACAACGAGACAACCCGACGTGGCGACGACGCTCACGTCGACATCGGTGCCTACCGGAAAAGCTTTATTTATTTATTTATTTTTTTAAATCACAGATTCGAACCGTCCGATTCGCGCGATCGGAGGTTGTTCCCGCGAGAGATTTCGTGAGTGCGCAAGCTACGAGGACAGCGTGTGTGTCGTTTTACTTTATTTTACCCTACGTAAAAGTCTAAGTAAACTTATGGCGGTGACGAGCTCGGAAAGCATTTTTTTTCCTCTTCCCACGCACGCGAACTAGTCCCGCACTCCCCTTAGCACAAATTGCAAGCTGCTCTCTGTCTCTCTTCCTTTCTCTCTCTTCCCCTCTCTTCCTCTCTCTCTCTCTAATGTGGGAATAATATCCGCGCGTTTCATTCTTCAGGACTTCCTCGCGCGTTTTCACTTGAAGGATTCGATGATGTCCACGATGCTGACGTAGGTCCCCACCACGAGACCGACCAGTCCGAACACAATCAGGAAGATGTTTTTGAGTAGCTTGTACTTGAACGGGCCGAAGTCCCTGTTCGGCCACTGGACGCATATGTCGATGAATCCGGGAAACGAGATGCCGAGGGCGGACAGGCAGAAAGCGCCGAAGAGCGAGATGAACAGGCCGAGCCGCGGTATGGAGACCGCCAGAATAACTGGAACGGAAACGAGAAACTTTATTCATATACGAGAGAGACATTCGTCTCGTTCAGACTCGAAGAAGAAGATCGCTCACTCACTTGTGCTGATAACGAGAGCGGTGCGAAGACCGTACTCGGCGAGATACTTCATGGTCTGTTTCTGGGTCTCTTTGACCTGCCAATGTTCCGCTTTCTCCTTCAAATACCCGTCCCACAGAATCTCGATGGGTACGTACGCCTGCAGGGCGTAGGTGAAGAATATGGCGACCGCGAACAGAATCTTCACGCTTTGCGCCATGCTGCAACGAGGAGAATTTTTTTATCAGTCGTCGAATCGCAAGCGCGCAATTAATTTCGCTTACATCTCGTCGGACGGCAGATTGAAAGTGACGCTTCCCTTGGCGTCCGCGCCGTACTTTATGTAGCCGAAAAATCCTATGAGTATGTACAAGAAGACGATCACAGTCATGCCTATGTTCAGGACGCCGCAATAGCCCAGAAAATCCTTCGGCGTCTTCATCTTGTTCTCCAGAGCGATGATCTGCGCGACGAAAACGTGTGATTGTCGATAATCGAGTGAAAAATTAATTGATTTCTTGCTTTCTGTCAAATGTAATCGAGAGAAAAAATCGTTTCTGGAAACTCACCAAACCGATGGCTTCCAACGCGAACAGCGTTGTTCCGAAGTAGAGAGCGAAATTTCTCAAAGTGCCGAACATCTCTCTGTCGCTGATCGGGGGTAGGTCTTGCGTCATGTACGTCAGGGTCAAGACGAGCCCGACGAACGTGAGAACGTTGGCTAGCGCGGAAAAGGGCGTGAGCTTCTTCAAATTCGGTATATAGTTTATCACAACAAACGCGATCGACAACGATAACGTGTATTTCCAAAGC
Source organism: Pseudomyrmex cubaensis (assembly GCA_014825685.1). Taxonomy (NCBI): domain Eukaryota; kingdom Metazoa; phylum Arthropoda; class Insecta; order Hymenoptera; family Formicidae; genus Pseudomyrmex; species Pseudomyrmex cubaensis. Next base: position 23,995 of record QVOA01023360.1, read on the forward strand.
TCCCATTCGCCACAGTACAAGTCAATCACCTATCACATCACAACAACACAGTGAATGTTAATTATTGCGATGAAATTTTTAATTGATTCCAAGCGCTCACCTGCTTCAAGTTCGTCGTGATAAATACTATGTAAACGCAGCAGATTCCCAATTGATAGAGCACCAAGAAGCCATCGATCAAAAATCTGAAAGCAGTAGTAAATTTTATTCTCTTTGATCGTTGAAAGACATTCGTCATGTGCGCGCGTATCTTTTCAACAAAATCTTTTAATACAAATTGAAAAAAAAAGATACAAAATGTTTCGCCGTGGACAGCGGGAAAAATTTGCCTGGGTCTCTTGAATTGTTTTTTTACCAACAAAGGTACGATATACTTCTTGGGTCGCAAATCGCTAATATACCGAAGAGATTTCCGCGCTAATATTGTCAGTCGAGATAAAAGCGATACTTACGGCGCGTACTTGGAAAGTTTCTCCGTGCACTTGGGACCTTGGATGAGGGCTTGTTGCATGGTTTCCGGATAGGTCAACGTGCCGCGTTTCAACTGTTTGCACAATTTGTACTGCGCCTTTATGAACACGTGTAAGCAGTAGGTGCAGAGCGCACCTATGATAACCGTGGCCACAACGCCGACCACTAGACCGCTGTTGCCAAACGCGTTCGGCATCGCCAAGATTCCCGTGCCTAAACTTCCCTTCAGAAGATGAATCAAGGTTGCGACATTTCTGAAAGAGAAATTTCACTCGATGTGTCACACGTTTCAAGAAACGGAATATCTCGAAACCATGAGGTTTACTCACGTGGTTTTGTTCTTGATGTCCCGATGATCGTGAGGATCGAAATCGTCCTCGTCTGTATTTACCGCGTTGTAGGAACGTAACGTTTCGCTGTTATTTACAGCGTTTGCAGTGTTTTCGGCGTTGCTTTCGATCTTGACGTGTTCCACGGTCTCGTCGTTCGTCGCTTGGTTTTCGGTCGTCCTGCGCGTAAATTTTTTTTTCAAAATCACACACATTAGGGCGCGCGATACTTTTTAACATATTTAATATATTTTATTCAAGTAAGAAAAAAATATCATACTTGTGAGGACTTGGCGAGTCAAGCAGCTGCAACTTTATAGACTCTTCCTTCGAGTTCTCCATTGTCACGCAAATGTCCTCCCCGCGGTTTCGTTTCTCTGAAACACATTTTCCTGTAACATACATCTCTTCTCTCTAGAAAAATTTATTATTCAAAACAAAAAGCCACTTTTGTACGAAAATCAAATTTAAAAAAGCGATAATCGGCGCGTAATTGCGTTTGTACAATTGTTGTGCAACTTGTCGTGGATTGAAACGCGTCGCACGCCGAGGAATCAACCCACATCGGGGCCATCCGCGAACGATCCGGTATCATTAAAACCTTTAATCAATTGGCGGATGTGGAGCAATGCGGCAAAGCAAATAAAATAAAATAAAATAAAATAAATCGTCAATTCATCATTTCTAATCTGTCGCACGACATATATATTTGCCGCGCCGCCGTGCTTTAGCACATTCTTTCGCGAACTGATTGCTCTTAATTATTGCATTGAGGTCAAATGCAACTTGAGGTTAACTTGCTGAAGGTTGCGCTCGGTGTATCCTCGCACTTCGCGTATATATATTTTAACCCGCCCGTTAACGGCGTTTCGCGTCGCGCCGCTGAACCGAACCGATTGATCTTAAATAATGACGCGACGGGGGCAAAGTCTAGCCTCGTGCAAAAATCTGCAATTTAAGCAATTTTTACGGCGCGGAACCGCAAACAAAAAGAAACACCTTGCGGCTTTGTTTTGAAACAAACGCGGTAAATCGCAAATATTTTTTTTTTTTTTATTGCACAAGCGTAAAAATTAGCGCAATTTTGAATACTTACGTCTCGCAATCGGTCGGTCTAAAATTGCGGAAAGTGTATATTGCGTGAGATGTGAACTGTTTTTCACGTTCACGATGATCCTTATCGCGCAAATCGCTCGCTCGCGCACGGTGACAGTCCGTTTTCCTACTGAGAAACGCGCGCTTTCCCGGGAGGTCACGGAGGTGACGACGAAGACCGAGTATCTGCGAAGTGAGGGAAAGGAAGTTCACGTTCTTTTTGTGTTTACCAACACATTGTAGATCGTCGTTAAATTTCGCTAAATGGACATTAACACAACGTTGAAATCGCTCATTATCCGTTTGTACAAGAGACGAGGGAGCAATTTCTCTCGTCCGAGTTGAGTGTTCGTGCTGTTGAATTTTGTAACGCGCGCAAAGAGTCTTGCAAATTGCGTCTTGATAAATTTACACTTTGCGCGAGAAGCGCCGCGAGACTGACACTCACCTATCACGATCTTAATTAACTCCCAGCGGTCGCGGGTTGTAATTTCCTCCGGTCCGCAGTTTTTGCGTGTCTCTGCGGAGAGAAAAAGGAAATTTACTTCAGACGGCGCACAACTCGCGTTGGTTTCAGACGATCTCGCGTTTTCAAAAAAAAAAAAAAACATTTGTTATATACACTGTATCGACGCGATCGTGTGTCATCACCAGTAGGGAGGGAGATAAAAAGAACCGCGTGATCCGATTTATATCAGCGCGGGCGGAATGTTCGCCTAAAGCGCGCGTCGCGCATACGTGGGTTAGGGTTTAAGTATTATAATCAATCCTCTTCTAATTCTTACTTCCTCGACGTTCGCACTGGGGAGAGCTGGGACGAGCCGTGCGGTCTGTCCCGTATTTGAAACAATAAAAAAAAGAAATAAACGACCGGCAGGCATATCTCGCCCGCTAATTTTAGACCGCCGGAAGAATCCTCTTCGCCGGCGGGATCCGATACGTTGGCAGGTGTCAAAGCCGGTCCGAAGGTCGTGAGAAAGAGAGACGCGAATATAAATGAACCGCGCGACCGATTTTAATTGAGGGGGGAAGATACATTTGAACGTGTACTTCGAATAGGTCGCATGTTTGACTTATTTCGTCCTCTCTCTCTCTCTCTCTCTCTTCGGATAAAAAAAGTCTTTGCGAAAAATAATTTTGCGATGAGAACGCGCGAACGATATTATTGTAAAATCGGAACCGATCCCGATCAATCGATCTTGCAAATCGAGTCAGGGGCAGAGCAACGAACGTGTGTTTCACAACTGTAATTTATGCGTGACAAACCGCGTGGCAAGCGATCAATGCAACATTGCGTTCTTCTCTCTTTAAATAGCCCTCAATGATAAATCACGTGACAAACATTTCGAAAAAAATCTCGGGGAAAGAATTTCGATCGAAAGCTCGGCTCTTCTTCTTCCGATACGGTCGAGAAATGTGTGTCGCGTCAAGCGAAAATTTTTCGCGTCGCGTAGTTTCTTCTTTACGTTTTGGTTCTGGAATTAAAAATTAATCTAAATTGCGCATTGGCACACGCAACAGCAGCTCGGCCCGATACGTAACCGCGACAGCTTGCAGTCAGTATTCTTCCATCCGTTTAATCGCTCAATCTGTTAAACTCCGCGCGCTGACACGCGCTGCTCACTCAGATTCGTCCGATGCAAATCGAATCAGAAAAGTCAAACGAATACGTACTCTAATAAGATGATTAGATTAATTGTCGAGTCAAAAACGCGCGAGTGGACCGGCAATTTTGCGATTCTTTTTTTCTACTGCTGCTACTTGGAATTTGTTGCAACAAATACGCGGATACGCAACTTCGCGAGTTTGCAACTTTCTTCGTGATCGACGCGTGTGAGTCGATTTTGTCATTGGACAAAAAATTAAAAGAAATTTTTCTGCGAAATCCGTCAGTGCGCCCGATCGCGGCCTCAATGCGACGCGAAGTATATATCAATTGAATCGTATATGAAACGGGTTCAACTATTGCGCAACAGTTCCTTCATCGATCTTAATAATAGTCGTTTCATCGCTCGTAAACGGAAAGTAGGCTTTATTTCATTAGGAGGACAGACTGGAATAAATTTGCCTTTGCGCGGAAGAGGTGCCGAAGAGCTGAGAAAGATCATTTCCTCGAAAATTTAACCGTGAATTACCGTAAGCTTTGGCAATTAAAACATAAGCCGACAACGCGATCTCCATTCCCGCGAGTGATCGGATGCCACCGAAATATAAGGAGTATGTCATTATATACTGTTAGTACATTAGACGATTACGGGGGGATTAATGTTGCAACAGCGGCCAATCACCGAGCGTATTGTCAATTATAATAGGGACCGAGTACTGTGATCAAACGGGTGAGCGAGTGATCACGGTCGCAAATGGACCACATCGATATATATATACATGCTCGTTAGAAACACCTTGGGAGAATGAAAAGAACGAGAAGGTGTGCGAAGTTCACGTTTCTCAATGAAGAAAAGTAAAACAGAGGTGAAGAAAACAAAAAAAATGAAAATGTCACAAAGCTCTCACGTCGGAAGATAAAATTTGAAATAAAAAAACAAAAACAGAAAATGAAAAAAAGGACAGAGAGAGAGAGAGAGAGAAAGAGAAAGATAGCTATGCAGTAGAGCTCGCATCTTGATGATCTTGATGATGATGATGATGATGACGAGAGATCTGTCGTCGATATCAAAACGACGTCGGATCGGATATGATCGGAATTTCCGTTTCTTCCTCGTGATGACTCGGACTTACCGGATGAAGTGGCGTCCGTAAAAAAAAAACGCGACTTCCGCAACCCCTCGGCGGATGTAACCCGATTCTTGGAGGAGGAGGAGGCGCGATCTACCCAGTTGGCGATTAAATGCGTCAGCGAGCGAGGATGTCTAGCGACTACTGTGCCCCGCACCACTTCAATTTCTACTGTGTGGTGTGTGGACGCATTCAGCATTAGCTCGTCACGTGATGCGGCCAGTTAAAACGGCTTCTCTCTCGTAAATGCACGCGAGCGGAGATTTAAGAGACCGCTCGGAGAGAACGCCGAGCCCGCTTGTCGCGCCCGCACTTCATCTGCCGCAGAATCCGTATGGAAAGGTTGCAAAAAAACAGAAAAACAAAAAGACAAAACAAGGACGAGGGTAATTCGACGTTGATCGGTTGTGGATATCGAATTGCAATGTAAACGCATTTTTGACACTTGGATGTAAAACCTGTACTTTTTTTTATTTTTTCTCGGAATTTCCCGATTGTTAAAAAATGTTTATTTACATTTATGTATTGATACTGTTGTGTGTTTGTTATTTTCTTTCTCTTCGTGCTCGATAAATCAAGTTCTTTAAGCGACTTTTAGTTCGCGAACGCATAAATCACCAACTGACGGGTTTATAAACTCGATGGAAATTTATTTTCCATGAACGTCAACAAATCGTCTTGTAATTTACGAGACTTTTTCCATCGTGCCAAGTGTCTCACGATGGAAAAACAAAGTTGTTGACCTTCGGGAAGTATTTGAACACATCTGGTCGATGTTCGGAACAATTATGACGAATTTTCGTACGCGTTCGTAGGCAGAGCGAAAATCGGACGGCTGGTAAAATTAGAGTCGAAGGTGAGTCAGCGTTGACAGATAGGAATGAAGAATAATGCGATAATATTCGCGCGAGCATTACGCGTTTTGAGTGAGAAGAGAGCGAAATAGTGCGCAATACAACTACACTAAGGTGGTTTTGCAAAAATCGATGGTATATTTGCGTGCGATAATTATTTTTATTAAAATGTGATATTCAAAAGTATGTACAAAGTTTAATTTATACAACTCTTAACTTTTGTTAACGTACAATTTTTTTTTTTTTTAGTAAAGATATAAATTTCTGCGAAACGCAAATATTACTGGAACCACGAGGTAGAGACAGAGATCGCATTTTTGTGATCTCTTTTATAAAATACTTTATTAATAGCTCTGTGTTCCCGGTAGTTTTAATAATAAATATCATATTGATTTCTCAAAGAGGAAATTTTTAGCTTGCTCCATATAAGCGCAGATTAGACGAGAAGTCAAATGGAAAAGTTCTCTTCTTTTTATATTAAAGACTAAGTTTTTTTTAAACTCTTTAATTTTTTTCTAAAGAACAAAGTTGTGTGCGGTCGCAAGTTGACTCGCGATATGTTAAAGGTGTCGTAGATTTAAAAGTGCACGCGTTTTACAAAAATACACGTGGTTTTAGAAAAATTGAGGATCGCATGTTTCACGGCGAACTTGAGTAATTCGTTCTATGGATCAGCGTAGGAAAAAGCGCCGACGCCAGGTTACGTAATCCCGTCGCAATTCTCTATGGTGCATCTACTATTTCGATCGAAGCGTTGTGGATCATTTAAAATTCAAGGTTCGCGAATTTGTGTTTCGAGCGATTTTAAAAATAAGTAATTAAAACACTAATATCAAAGCAAATTAAAAACACCGTAAAATATGCAACAGCGTTTTATCAAAGTGAGAAAACAAGGTCACGTCACCGTAATAAACACCTTCAGAGTTTCTCGCGAGATAATTATATTTTGTTCAAGAGGCGCGCGAAGAGAGAATTTCACGTGCATTCGCGCGCGGACGTAAAAAACAAAATAACAACATGAGTTCCAGATTATTTCGATTGCAAGTAACAATGTCGCTATTAATAGCAACGCGGAGCGTCTGAGACTCCAAACCACGTGCTAAACGTGTCACACGGATGTGGTGCAGTTCGGTTCTCGGCCAACCCTGTGCAACTTACTCGTGCGACGAACTTACTCGTCCGACGTACCTCGCACGAAGGGGGTGACACCTCATCACAGGTTATGAAGTACTCTACGTGCGCGCGTACGAAGTTATACGACTGAGGGATGAAAGAAGAAGCGAGCGAGGCAAACGCGCGTGCATATATGCGGGTGTACAACCCCGTAACTGACGCATGTGAGGGGTTGGCGTCCGTGTGGTGGATGTCTGCACCGGGAAAGTGTGCTGCGTGCAGCTGCGGGCGCCTTTCACTGTCTGCGAAAATTAGGGACGGATTCCCTTTACGTCACGCGAAGGGAGAGAAGGGGATAACTACCCTCCTCGCGATCCATACGGTAATAATCTCCAGCGACGTCTGGCGGTGGTGCAGGGTAAAACCTGCGGACCTGCGCGTGTGTTCGGCTCGGTTTCGACTGCGACCGAGGCAAAGTGGATTAAATCGACAATAACAGCTGCGTTTTAATAAAATAGAGTGTAACAGGTAGACGTATTGAATATTTTTCTCAAGGGGGAAGGAAAGACTGTGTTTGTAAATAAAAAAAAATAAAAAAAAAATACATCGAATCTGGAAATGTACAACAAGTTGGTCTGAAGAACTCTGAAAAGAAAGGATTGTCGATGTACATCCGCGGAAGAAACATTTATTTAGTTTTTTTTTCGCTCATCATGAAATTAACATGTTGTTTTTCTTTCTATATTAGATTTTCGCTTATTCCTTCTTAAATCTTATAAAAAAAAAAAAAAAAACATCTGTTTCGTACATCATTAGCGAATACTGTTTCATCAACGACGATTCAAAAGCACGAACAAACACGAAAAAAATCGGTTAACAAATTGAGACAAAAGAGCTTCGTTGTCCCTCGCATATATTGTTCTTTCTTGTTTACTGGCATTTGTTATGTCGAACTCGTTTCTAATCGCTTTTACAAAAACAAAATAACACACGCCGCATGTAAATAAAAAACAAACAAGAAAGATAATACGGAAATCTGGTCGTATCGATGCTCGTTGTTAGGCAGCGACCTGCTTATATCATTGAAATATCGATTCGTTCTTATACGGCTCATCGCGTAAGGTAAATGTCGTGCACACGCGAACGCTTTATTTCTCTTCGCTTTCTCGCGGTAAAATATATTAACCAAACGGTACGGTCAAGAATGCACAGTGAAATGAAACAATTATTTGACGCAATTCGGTGATCGTTTTTCTTCTTTTTTTTTCTCGATTTTTTTTCTTTTTTTTTTTTAGGAGAATCAAAGGGATGTGGCAGTATAAAAAATAAAACAACTTTTATTTCTAATAAAATTAAAATACTTTTCACATACACAACATACGTTTGTTCTTTTGTTTTTACGTGACCGACGCGCCAGGCGTCACCACGTCATTGCACAGTCCGTATATCGACATCTCTTCACTTGCGCATTAATAAAAAAAAAAAAAAAAAAAAAAAAAAAAAAAAAAATTGTCGCGCACTTGGGAGCTTCATCCTGCGTCAGCGACGTATCGAAGACCGAAGTGCGCGATCGACGAACCGTACGAAGTTTAAACGTTATTTATTTCGGTTCCCTTCCGGACCACTCCGAAGCCTCTAAATGCGCTCTCTATTTTTAGATACACTTACTTTTAGCAATGATCAACTTCAACTACTTGTATCACATTGTCGTCGTTTCTCGCGTCGGAGAAACGATTGGGGATTCTCCCGCTCTTTCACTTTCCTTCTCTCCTTCGTCACTCTCTTTCTCTCTCGCTCGGCGATCTCGAATCTGGTCTTTAACGTCGTCGCGCGATTCTCACGAGAACTTCTTGATGATCTCGAACAGACTCGTGTAGGTGCCCACAATCAGGCCCAGCGCGCCGATCAGCATCAGACACGTGTTCTTCGCCAGCATGAACTTCTTCTCGGTGGGTCCCATCACTCGCCAGAACGTGCACAGTTGTATGATGGCTGGAAAGGCCAGTCCCAGAGCCGACAGACACAACGCGCCGAACAGCGATATGAAGAGATCCAGTTCCGGAATCGAGATTGCCAGCGCGACTGTGAAACAAAAAATCTCAATTGATCGCC
>QVOA01023361.1:0-13544 GCA_014825685.1 Pseudomyrmex cubaensis
TTTAAAAGTTTGTTTTCGCATATTTTTCTTGATGGTCACAGAGCAAAGGAAATTTTAAGCTCGTTCTGAGGAAAGTTTTTTAAATTTGTTTACATTCATCGCGCGGAACAATAATCTCTCTCTCTGGTGTGATGCAATTTTACTTTATATATTACAAATAGCACGTGCGTATTTGCAAACAATGGTCGTTTTATCTTAGGTATCCGTCGAGTGCGGGAAGCCCGTTTTCGTCGATACAATCTAGTTTGAGTCCGAGCCATTGTTCGTCGTTGCCACCGGATCCGGCGGACATATTGCACGCGAAAAAGGGTAAGTCCACCGATTATCCAGCGACTCATTTTTCTGCGCGCGGACAAATCTCTTGGCGCTTGATTTTTTTTCGGGGGGGGGAGGAGGGGGGCAAAACAAAAGTCCAAAATTAAAAGAGAACGCAATGTTCCGTGTGTGTCCGTAATGAAAATACAAATTTTACGCGTTTACTCGCAGCCGGGGATGTTGTATTTTAACAGAGAAGGGTATCGCGTGCACGACGACGAAGGCCTTCGACAATTGTCGGGATTGCGCGCGATATTCCGACTGTTTCTCTGTGTTAAAGCGTTAGCGCGAAATGCGTGTGCGGCGAAGTGGCCACAGGCGGCGAGCGAGCCGAGGGGGAGGGAGAGGGAGAGAGAGAGAACCGCGTTTTAATTAATTAATCTGTCGGGCCAAACGATACTAATATCAATGTAATTCCGTCGGTGGGTCCCGCGGTTCACCGCACGCGTGTGTGCAACGCTTTTCCGGTAATAATTTTCCGGTAACGTTTAAGCGCGGCTTTCGAAGCACGGAGAAACAGAGGAAACGCGGGGAGCGAGACGGAGCGAGCGCGCGAGGGAGAGAAAGAGAGGAAGACAGAGGGGGACCGACAGAGCGGGCCGCGCAGCGGGTCGCGGGAAGCGCGGGGGGTTGCGCAGAAACGTGGTTGCAGTCGACCGAACAACCCACGCAAAACTACTCCGCCACCGACGGCGATTCTCCCTCCCCCCCTTCTCTCTCTCTCTCTCTCTCTCTCCTGCTTGCCCACGTTCCCTTTGGCGGTACATCAAACGCGCGATTTCTTTCCCCGCGCGTTTTCCCGCCGCGACGCAGGGTGTGTCAGGCACAGAGCGAAAAAACAGTTCCCCTCGATTTTTTATTTATCGCTCGCGTCGCGAAGAAAGATCCGCCATTGTTCGCGAAAACGTTCGCGCAACGCTCGATCAAATAACGCGGTAACAATTGACAAGATCTTCGTGGGATGTAAAAATTTTTTTCACGTGTATTAAAAAAAAATGAATATTAGATCGTAATTTTTCACTTAATACAAAACAAAGTGCAAAAAACCAAGTGCGTAATTCTACGGGGGGAGGGGGGAGAATGCAAAGATACAGGATCTTTGCACAACACACATTCGGCATTATTCGTATTCCGATCTTGCAGAAGGGGTGGAAAAGGGGGCACACAATCAAATATGGTAACTGTAGCGAGCGCTCAACCGCATGCGGGCCCCGGGGGCCGGATTATCGGTGCGTTGCTGCGGGGGTGGGTAATCGTTTATAGGATAACCCGTGTCAGGAGGGTTGTTTCACCCTCCGCTCCCTCTTGCCCTCGTCGTCATCTCGCGCTCTCGCTCTCTCTCCCCCCGTGTACGTGCACACATCTTCTTCTCTCCACGTCTATCTCGCGTCTATCCTCCCTTAAGTGTCTCGACTGTTGTCGACGTACCGGTCGACGGGAAGACCCAACGACGCCCCCGGCCACCCTCGGGAAGGCAAAGCGAAAGCAGATTACGGCGCAATCATCACGCCGAGCTGCAGGCGCCGCACTTGTTCCCTCCTCCCCAAAGGGGGTGAGATTTTTCGATCCGCCTAAAAAAATTCGCATTGATTTCAAACAGAAACCTCTGGTTTCTCGCTTCAGGTCTTCCTCCGCCGAGAAAGAAACCCAACCCTTAAGTGCAAACTTCGTCTCTTTTGTTCTAATTAATTATCGCAACGCGTTAAAAACCACCCTTCGTCGTCGTGTTCCAAGTACTCTCTTACTACGTACGCGCGTTCCTCCTCAAAGGGAGGTTATTTAAGTCTTCAGCGGTTCTCACGATAATCCCCGATAACGTCGATACCTTTGTGCGCCCAAGGGACACGCCGCGCGTTGTTGTATGTTTATTATACACTTTCTTCGCGCTTTCTATAAAAAGTTCGAGAGATAAATAGCCCAATCGGCGAGGGTGCAAATATAGTTTCGCGTTTTTTTATCTCCTGTTTTTTTTTTTTTTCACGCACACACGCGCGTATTCCTCTCATTGATCAGAAATGAGCCGTTGTTTTTCTTGTTTTTATTTTTATCCGGAAAATAGAGAGACACACGCGTAGAAATTTCAGATAACGAAAATATAATTACGTTGTCGCGTTTTCTCGCAAAACCTTTTGAGATTTTTGACGCGAGAGAAACTCTCATTTTCGCGATGGATCGTGTTCCATCGGTGTTTTTTCTCGGTTACATTATCAATCGAACGAATCTTGAGAGGAGCCTCGGAACACAATCATCGGTCGAGCTTAGATATGCGATCGCGCGCATAATCGCATCGCCGGTGGCACAACAGTCAACGGGGTACAGAGACTCGGGTGAGAGAGACTATACTGGATCCACAATGCGTCTCGGGGTTGCATTGTGCCGCGTTGCGCGAGACGAAACGACGCAAAGGCATGCAGAAGAATTTCACCAGCGAGAACGGAATACGTCGGCGGGGGGAGACACGGCGAGAGGCAAGGGGGAGGGTTTACGAGAGGGAGACGGAAAGAGAGCGAAAAGAGTCTTTATCGCGATCGAAATGAAGGGGGTTTGGGGTCGCTGCGGCATTGTTTTTTCACCTCCCGAGCCCTTTCCCCTCCCCCTTCCTTCCTTTCCCCGGATGGGCGTCGTTGACGGAGGAAACGCCGAATGTCAAATGCCTTTCTGTGCTACTTCAATATCGCTGATACGCGGCAACGTGAATGTCTCAATGGCGATGAGAGGATTCCTCGTCGCGATTTTGTGACATTGCGCAATTCTAGTCTCCGTAATTCTTGCTTTAATCTCGTTTAATCGGTGGTTTGTCCGTTCTCCCTCGGGACGAAAAAGAGCGACGAGAATAAACGCGATAAATGTTTTTACGTGAATTTGATTTTTTGTTTCTTTTATGAAAAAAAATTTGGGGCGCGCTGCTTCGCGCGGAAAAAAAGCAACGTGTCTGTCGCCGCGTTTTCTCATTTTTTGTTCACTCGCCAGCTCGCGAATCAACTTATCATCAATTTCACTAATGCACTTGTGTATCGCGCAACCCTTGTGTCGCGCCCGTCCCGGGGTGAGTTTCCCTTGCGAGCTCCTTCTTCCGGATTTCCTCGTCTCTCTCTCTCTCTCTGTTCATCGAAAACGCGCGTGTGTGTACATTCAGCCTGCCGCGGCATATTCACTGATCTCCGCTCCGAGATACAAGAGGTAAAACAATATAATGGCTGCCTGCTGCGCTCCCGCTACCACCGGGACCGAGGGTGCACCCAAGGTATTATTGTCCGACCTTCTTTATCTCGCGAGCTCGATCTTTCGCGAGAGCTCTGCCATCCCTTTTTCCCATCTCTTTCACTCTCTTTTTCTCGGCCCTCCTCCGCGCCTACGCTTTTCTCTTTCTCGAATTCTCTCCTCATATAGATATGCGCCGCCGCAATGATGCGACAGCTTTTATCACCGACCGGTACAATGCGGTATCTGGTCTCGTCTGTCTCGTGTTCCTCGTCGTTGTCCTCCGTTGTCGACCGTTCCCCCTGTTTTCTTCCTCAAAGTCGCGCGTCGGATGCAAATCTGCTCGCGCGAAATATATTTGCGCGCTTGACACGCTGATATTTAAAATCGCGTCTCAAAGGCGAGGCGGATGTTGTGTTGCGCGAATGTTCGTATCGAAATCGTCGTCAGCTTTTTTCGGAAAAAATTTCGATTGAAAAAAAATATTTATATAAGTTTCGCGCGCGTGAAAAAGTTGCCGTGACGTCTTCATCTTCCGGCGGCGATTCTTCGCGGCGACGCGACGGTCGGTCTTGGGTCGCGAGCGCGGCCGCGGCGGTCTCTCGAATCCAGGGGGGACTGACTGCTGCATTTTTACGATCGCGTTTGAAATTCGATAGACCACGATTTCCCGCACAGCGCTCGCCGGCTCCCGACCCGGATATATCGCGTCATAGACGCGCGCGCGTTGCTTCGTTCTATTTCAGGAATCCGGTGCTCGATACCGCACCCTCTCTCTCTCTCTTCCTCTCTCTCTTTTCCTCTCCCTCCCGACTCTCCGCGCGCACGACGCTCGGCATTACGCGGGTGACGTATAAACAGGAATATTTACGAGACTCTCTCTCTCTTTCGCGCGCGCGCGCACCAATATTATACACGCGTGTGCGTGTGCGTGTGTGTGTGTGTATAACGCGCGAGAGACCGCACCACGAGAGAGAAACTCTATGCATTGGATTCGCAGGTCAGTGGGTTGTCGCGTCGCGTACCATCGCCGCCGCCTCGCTCACGCGTCACTCGAGTCTGGTGTCACCGCGCGGCTCGATTTATCACGTCCGTCAATCTACGAAGGCTGACCTCTCGTCGAGTCTCGGGTTACCTACCTACCTACCTACCTACCTATCTATCTGTCCATCCGCGCGTCGGTATATATAAGCGCGTTGCATTGCGTACGAGCAGCGCGCGAGCGCGTACATACATACACGCCTGTCCCCTTTGTCTTCCGCTTTGCTTCACCGCGCGAGAGACTTGCGCGAGACGCGCGCGCTTAATAGAGAAAAACCGAGATAATCAGTCGTTACGCATTACGTCACCGCGAGGAGGTGATGGTTTCTAAGCAGGATAATAATTTTTTTTTACGCGGGATGTTGTGCGAAAAAAAAAGAACAACTTCGTTTCACGGGGGGGTTTTGTCGGCCGCAAAAAGGGGGGCCGCGAAGATCGAATTTCCGAAATTTTAGAATCTCTCCCGCGTCCCGCTCCTTGACCGTCGGAGAATTTTTCAATTAATTACGCGTTTTTTACACGGGGGTTGTTTTTTCGTGCAGCACACGACCTTAATTTACACAAATCTTTATTTATACGGTATTGTGCGCGCGATGCACACTAAGCTGCCAGGAATGAATTTGCTTAAACGACGGAATGAACCATAAATTAACGCGGCGTGACGTTTAGATTCCGCTGACTAAAGGTGTGTCGATTAATAATGTACAGAGCGCGGCGGCGGCTCTATCTCTATCTCCTCTCTTCGCTCTCTCTCTCTCTCTCCCTCACGCGCGCTCGCCGGTTGCGCAAATTCCAGTTGAGATTTGCGTATCGAAAACAATACGCCGATCCTGCCTCCCTCTCTCGCCCTCCCTCCCCATCGCGTATCCGAGATAGTATTCGGAGGTAATCCCCGGGATCCGAATCGTCATAATCCCCTTTGTGCCCGATATTCGGTTGTGTAAAATCGGCCGGCGTCGATATCGACTTCGCCGCGCGGGCGGCGCTTCGCCGAGAAATTTTCGGACCGTCGATCGCGAATCGCGTCGAAATTTTGTGGCGAAATGCTCATTTTGAAGAGAAACAAAACACGCGACGCATCCCCCTTCATTGCAAGAAGAAGATTAATTTCCAGACTGATTCCATAGTTTTTATATTCTTATGGAACAAGAAAGTATTCGCGATAAACGTACGATATATCGATCTGTTCGCCAAATTGCTTCTATTAGCAAACACCCTGTACGGCAACCGCACGTATCAAGGGAAAGGTATAGAGAAAGCGAGGAAAAGGGCAATCGTGTGGAGGGAGGAGGGCGCAAGTACGTGGGGAAGAGAGAGGGTGTTTTCCCCGCCCCCTCGGTTTTGTAATTCCTGCGTGTGCTGCGCGCAAATCATTCCACTCGGACCGTTCGCGGTCTCGCCATTACGGAGTTTCGACCGCACGCGGAAACCGCGATCGAGGAGAAATTCTTTCGCGATCGAACCAGTTCGCAAAACATGTAACGGAATCTGAAGATGAAATTCCTCCGAACGTGGCGATAGAGCGGCGCGGATGTGAGCGCGCGCGCGCTCGCTCACGTTGCGACGGCCGACATTCGGCAAATTCGAACGCTTCGATAAAATCCCTTGGGCAGCTCGGAATTCTCCGATGAAATTTGCGCGGCGATAATCCTTGCTCTAATAGTCGACGTAACGAAAAAAAATATAAGAAAATATAAAAAAATGTACGCGCAGACGCTGAATTGGATACTAAAAATTTTCTATATGTTTCCTCTAAATTTTATTTGATATTTAAATAAATCTTTAGTGTAAAATTTATTTAAATATCAAATAAAAGTTAGTGTTTTATAGAAAATGTTTATAGAAAATGTTTATTTTATTTTAAGAATTTTTTTTTGTATTTTACATAGAAAAAGAATCTCCTTTAAATATCTCCATTCGTTCTCATCCTCCGTTGTTTATCGACGTGTTCCTTAACAGACGGTAAACGACGGAGGGTTAACGGGAGGATAAGTTTCCCTCTCGCTCCCTTTCTCCGTTCCTTTCTCCGCTTTCTTGACTCCGCTCAACCTTACGGGCATCCGTCAACTCGCCGATCTCGCAGGGGGGCGGGGGTTAATAACGGCGATAGGGTGACAAAGCGACGTAAGAACGATAAGGGCGAGGTGATATACCCCCCTTCGACATCCATCGATTTCAACCGCGAGGCGTCGCACTTACTTACGTGCCGACGAGGCGACGCATCTCTCTCTCTTTT
This sequence comes from Pseudomyrmex cubaensis, assembly GCA_014825685.1. NCBI lineage: Eukaryota > Metazoa > Arthropoda > Insecta > Hymenoptera > Formicidae > Pseudomyrmex > Pseudomyrmex cubaensis. Next base: position 6,794 of record QVOA01023361.1, read on the forward strand.
TTTTTTTTTTTTTCCATAGATTTCCAATGAGTCGCGTAAGAGACTGAATAAAGAGGCGCTAATTGCGGACGCGTTTTTCTCCCCCACGTGTGTCACTTCGGGCTTCGCAAGCCTTCAGCAGCCGGCGGTCCCCGGATCGAAGGGAAACGAAGGGGGGCGACACCTGAAAGGGTGACAAAGTGTCTCGGCGAAGAGAAAACGAGAGAGAAAGACAGAGAGAGAGAGAGAGAGAAAGAGAGAAAGATCCGAGCAGGAGGGGGAGGTGAAAAGGGAGGCAGCACAAGGCGGAGAGATCTCTTTCCTCGCACGCTACTTCCTTCGACCCCTCGACGAGACACACGGCTAGGGTTGACTGATCTGCCTCGTAATGCCAATCGATATACACACACTACACGCGTATAGAGAAAGAAAGAGAGAGAGAGAGAGGCACCACCCGCGGTGACACGTCGACCGACGCTCTTTTAGGCAACGTTCACACGAACGAGTACTTACTCGCCCCCGAAGCGGGGGTTGAACTCACGTACGTGACGTGAGTGTATGAATAATACCGAGATGTGTACGCGCGCCGTGTGTAAAGCGCCTCCTTTTTACGCGATCCGAATTTCACCGGAACACTCGCGACGATATTCCGATGTTAGAGAGAGACGATATTGCGCGAAGAGAAAATACGAAATTACGTCATCTCGCGTGTGCGCAAAAGAGGGAGAAAGGTGTGATACTGCGAAGTAACTGATTACGCGTAAAACAGAGCGCGCGGAGTTTAAAAATAAAGTAGGTTCTAATTTTACAGATTTTTATAATCTTTTGTTTATATCTCAGCTCTTTTCTTTTTACGATTTTTCTCGCGAAATTCGGATCGTGTAAAATGAAGAATCTCTGCAAGCGACGCGAGATGCTATTTGATGTAAAAGGCATCTCGTCAGAGAGTCTAACCTCGGCATTTCTCACGTGAACTAAGCGAACACGTCGCGCGCCGAGAAAACCTCCCCGAGTTGTAAGAGCAAAACCGCGCCGATTTTCCGGAGAAAACCACCGCCGCGTGGAAGAAGCGCGTCTTCGGAATTCGTCACAAGTCCTTCTCGAACGTGAGAGAGCAGTTATCGCGTTTTATACCCGCGGTTTTTTTTTTTTTTTTATCATCACCGCGCAATGAGACGCTCCCCGTGAAAAATTAAGGGAGGGAGGGGAGGGGGAGAGAAAACAAACAAAACGCGCCGACTTACGATCGCGTTATTGGTGCGAGCGCGATGAATCGGCGCGAGAGATTGCGTAACTCGGAGTCGATCAATCACTCGCAACGTTGCGTTACGTTTTCGGCATTGCGAAGTCACGCTAAACGCGCGCGTTTACCCGTCGATTGAATTACGGCCCTCGTGCGCGCGGAATTTCATATTATTTCATTTCGCGATCGACCTGGTACTCGAGCCGCAAGGCAACAACACAATGTCGATATTCCGCGCATGTTTTATTCATTCGCAAAAAAATTTCTCTTCTCTCTCTGTCTTTTTTTTTTTTTCAATATTTCTCCGGCGATATGAAACGTTCGGAGAGAACGGATCGGAAAAATTGAATTTTTAATTCGACGCGATTATATTAATTGCAAACACATTCGCGCGATTCGCCATCGACGTCTGGACACAACACAATGTCTGCAGACATCCCCGCGCACCATCCCCTTTCTCTCCGTTTGAATTCCTGTTAATTCAGCGATATTAATGAAAGAGCGACTTCTTTCTTTCGTCACAGCCTGTTTCATTGTTTTCGACACTCCCCTCTCAATTTAATATCGGCATGCTCTGTGACGCAATGCGTTTGTTCGATGCGTGCACGTACGCGCGCGCGCGCGCGCGCGATATATATGCAGCTCGTGAAAATTGCGAGGGATACACAAGGAGAAAGGATCACAAAGGCTCCGGCGTTCGTCGTCGTCGTCGTCGTTGCGAGCGAAAGCAGGTGCCGCCTTGGAAAGAGCCGAAAAGAGTTCGACATGTTTGTCGACGGGGGATCTCCAATCACCGTCGATGGCGTTCGCGTATATAGAATGCGTACGCGTTTCCCTCCCTTCGTTCGTCTCTCTCTTCCCGTGTTTCTCAATTCTTTTTTTCTTTTTTTTTTTTTGTTGTCTCTGCGACCCTCCGCGCCGCGTGAGGCCGCGCGCGGAGAATCCTCGAACGGAAGGAAAAGAAGCTCGAGCGAAAACGTGGATTTTGAAAACTGAAACTTCGCAGACGCACAATTTTTTTGGTATTCGCGTTAGAATATTCTCTTCTTCGGGGAAGTGAAACAAAAACGAGATGGTCGACGCGTTTCAACAAATTTCGGAAAATTTAAAAATAATAAACAACGGGGGCGAGGGGGGAAAACAATTATTTGTACTTTGTTCCCGAATTTTCATTGAATTATGACGCAAGCATCCACAATGCGCGCGGATATTCCAAGCTAAATGTTTTGAACCGGCTATGAGCGCGGAACGCTCGTATTTCTTCCTTCTTCCAGACTCTGAAAACCTGACGGGGACATTGGCTTGGCCGCGTTCCCACCCGGCGCCACGGGAGCCTCCCGCTATTTTCTTAATCTGGCACCGTGCGCGGGCCAAACAAACGACCGGCTCGCGCGGTGTGTGTCCGCGTTCACACACACACGACGCGGAGAGTCGCCGCCACCTTCCTATATAAAACTAAACGCGAACGGGAAAGTTACCCCCGTGAGAGGTGGATCGACGTCTGTCATCGCACGGCCAGATGTCACCTTTGTGTGTGTGTGTGTGTGACTTCCCGCGTCTTTTCTTGGCTACCCTATACCTGGTGCCCTCCACCGTCGCGATTTCTTCCTTTTTTTGTTCTACCATTCATTTTTTTATTGACGTCCCTCTCTCCGTCGTCTCTTTTCCATCTCGGCTCTCTCCTCAGGTGTTCTTAAAATTATTACCGTCTCTCACGGTCGATCTGGCCGCGCTCCCGGAGCCTTTGTTCTCCTCGCGAATCACCTGACAACCGCGCTCGCGATCGGATGTGATTTCTTTTCTTCTCCGCCGCGCAATGAGCGAGTCAAGACGCGTGTTAAATTTAATGTTATAAAAACAACAGTAGTATCAAATTTATAAATTAATTAATTAGTAGATAAACTTACTTGTGAAAGTATAAATTTATTTATTGTATAGCAATTAGTAATTATAATCCCGCTAAATTAATCATATATATAATTAATTATGATCTCACTTAATTAACAATATATATAATATATAGTAATTAATAATATATATAATATGTAATGTATATCATAATTAATATGTATAATATGTGTTAATTAATGTGATTATTATTATGAAAAGCACATTAAAAAGTGCAACCATTTTATTTCGATGAATGGAGTGTTTCGATGAATTTGATAGCACGGTTGATTTGTGCAAATTAAAGGGACGCACAGAGCTCTCTCGATAGAGATACGCGTATTACATTCCTGCAGGATTATGAAATTAATCTTCTCCGCGCTCTCTCTCTCTCTCTCCTCGCTCGGACGCTTTTCTCGTTGCAAACGCGCGCGGAATGAATTATATGATTAGCGACGAGAGATCGCGAAATATTATCCGGCATGAGGCTTATAAAAAGCCATTTTCATATGACGAGCAATTGGGCGAAGGTGGGGGAAAAATTATTAGAAAGTAGATTTTTTCATTTCGATATTGCCACAAATGCGGATAAAAGAGCCGAGGGATTATCTGGGATTTTCCTAAGATAATATGAGCACGTGTTCCGGAAAAAAAAATTGCATGTAGATGGTATAGAGACTCAATAATTTTAACATCCAATGCTCGCAATGTGTAGAAGATTTATTTTTATTTTCTAAACACGCAAACCAATCAATCGAGTCAATAGATATTTCAAGTCACTGTGTTGAGATTTTTTCTCGCAATTGAAAACAATTGTTTTGTCTTGAAGACAAGACCGTCAGCTATGGGATCACTTATATAGTTAAACAAAAATTGTTGAACGAAACAAAAGTCGCGAATATTTGCCTCGCGTAGAAATTGCCGAAACGGAAAAACGGAGGACGAATCTGGACGAAAGGATGGCGAGAAACAACGGCTAGAAAAAGATAGGATGGAGGACGAAAAAAAGAGAGAGAGAGAGAGAGACGAGGATTCGCGGAAGAAAAAAGGAACGGCACGCGGCGGTAACTTACCGAAAAATTAATATCCCGTGGGAAGGAGAGTGCACCGGCTGGTTGGCTTTCGGGGACGCTTTCGTGCTTGACGGGGCGCGGAGGGGCGAGAAAACGGGATGACGGTGGTGCGTGGAAAGCGACGAATGGGCGAAACCCGGGGGGAAGGGGGGAGGCGAAACTTTGTTTTCCGAAGCGATTCCCTTTCCCGCTTCCTGCGTGGAGAAAGCGGCTCCCGGTCGAGGGGGATGAAAACGCGGGCAGAAGGAGGCGCGCGCGCGAAAGAGAGGGAGCGGAGAGCTCCCAAATTCCCGATTAAGAAACTCGTCTGCGGAGCGAAATCGTGCGATCGCGGCCTGGCCTGGACGACTGGTGGAATTTAATTGGGCTTGACCGCTTGACCGGATTAATTAGTCGGCCGATTGCGCCTATCGAACGACAGATCTCCGCGGGCCCCACGGCCGGAAGGATATTCGTTCTTCTTTGGGTTATTTACTCCGGAGGATAAGGTATCCTTTGTTCGCCGTCCGTCGGACGGCTTGGCTGAATTCTTAAGAGCGGTAAACCGTAATTAAAAAGTTTTTTAACTCAACTCTTGCACGAATGTGCCCGATATCGCGGCGAATGGAACTTGAAATTGAACATTTTCATTTTTCAACCTTGTTTTTGCGCAACGTAGGTCCCAGAATTTCACGATTTTTCTTTCCGTATTTTTTTGAAATAATTTTTTTCATCTCAAATCAAAACGCCGAGATCGTTGCGAGAGACCGTTTTTCGCACTCGCAAGATTGCAAATTGTATTTGCATTCGAAATTTCGCAGTGCGATCTATGTGTGCAACTATTTTATTGAAATTTTCGCGCTCCTTCTATCGACCGCACTCGTTAAGAACATCTCTGAGAATGGGAGGAGGCGCGCGATGTAACGGAGTGAAGAGAGAGAGAGAGAGCGAGAGAGAGAAGGTAGTGTTTGAGAGGGTTGGAACGCGTTGGCTGCAGAATTTTGGGAGAATTCTGCCGAGGGATTGGCTGTGCCAGGGAGCGAACTTATGAAACGCCCAGCTCCGCTGCCGGTTACACCGAGCGAGATATTAAATTTCTGGAATTTTGCGGTTAGGCACGTCTACATACCGATAGTCTCTCTTTCTCTCCCTTTCTTTCTCTCTCGCGCCTCGATACATGTCCGTGTATCTACGCTCGCGATCGTTTTCTAAAGGCGCTCGTTTATATTCTCTCGCGCAATAACGGCAAAATATATATATGTATACAGTCTATGTATATGTGTATATACAGTGAAGCGAGTTCCAAATATTTCGCGAAGTCGCTAAGTATTGACTAAGTTATTTATTTTTATTGTACGTCTTAATTCTCTCTCTCCTTTTTTCAAGATTGTTCTTGTATTATATTACTCTTTTTTTTATTATTCTTATTTTTTTTTTGCGGACATTAAAAGTCCCAAGTTCGAATCCGCTCAACATCCCTCGAGGATTTTTTCCGGGCCCTTTCGGTCGAATAATTAATCGGTTGAAAGGCGAACTGAATCTCGGGCCTCCATTAATTAATTCTATGATCACGTCAATTAAAAATTAAGGTATAGTGAGGAAATGAGGAGTCACCTCATATAAAAATTAAAACTTGGATTTAATTAAATTAGAGTGTATATGAGAGGGGAGGGGATATGAGGTCAGTAATTGTGTACTACTCTACGTTTAAAACTGATTTTCTTTCGCATTACAAAATTGTGTGAGGTAATATTAAAAAAAAGACGAAAAAGTTTGTTATCATCATCAGCTTTATTATGTCGTCAGCTTAGCCTAATTGTGAGTGCACTTAACAACCTATGTGACATGTACAACATAATTTACAAGAATCGTTTGATCGTCGCGTGACGATTTAGGTCTTCATTGAAAAGTCAGGAGAAATCTGTCACTTGCGGGCGCAGCGGCAGCGGGTGCTGCCGCTTGATAGTTCGCCGTGTAGGTGGTGTAGGACGTGCTCAGAGGGTTGGTGCTCAAAGGCACCAACCCTCCGGCGGCGTTGTCATACTGGTACTGCACTTGGGCGGCCACCGGCTCGAGCTCGAGTTTCTGCGGCTTGTTGTCCGCAGGTGCGGCGATCGGGGCGACCGGCGCGACCGACAGCTGCAGGTTCGCCGGCACGATTTGCAGCTTCTGCAGGGGAGCGTAAGCGTAGATCGGTCCGCGAAGCGGCTCCACGTTCTCCGCGCGGATCTTGGCGAAGTATTTCATGGCCTCGACGTCCTGACGGCTGATGTACTGGACGCGCTGAAGGCGACCGTCGGGAAGGGCTACGTAGTACTCTCCGGATTGCTGGGGTTGCTTCTCGTTCTCCGCGTCCTCATTCTCGAGCTCGTTCTTCGCGCTTACGGACTCGGACTGAGAAGATCAGATTTTCGTTTATTTTTTACACATTACAAATATTTTAACCAATTTGGTAACAAATATTATATTTGTACCGTGCAAAAATGTAAATTTATATTTACAGTGTGTTTGTTTTTATATTTACAAATTTTATTATTATTGTATTATTTTATTTTTTTCATTATTGCTTATATGTTTGAAATATGTGTAT
>QVOA01023362.1:0-44715 GCA_014825685.1 Pseudomyrmex cubaensis
AAATTCTTAAATTTCTAGTACTTTTCTATTCTAGGCCAATCAACAAGCTTAAAAAATTTGTTGACAAATATAATTTGCATTTCTACAAATATAATATTAGACTTTGATAAATATTATACGTTTTATACGTATTTTATACGTTTATTACGTATTTTACCGTAAAAAACTGTAAAATGTAAAAAACTCTAGAAAATGCTTGAATAACCCAACCCTGCACGTGACTGAAAAATCGCTAGCGACGAGCTACGCATGAAAAGGTACCTTTACGTATTAAGTTGGTACCAATGAATAACAATAAACATGGCTGTTTAAACTTTAGAGGAGAGAGATCGCTTATTTTGGGTTAAATTGTATGAATCTTTTGAAATATGTTAACGCGTTTTGTACAATTGTTTTGTATCGGTTTGTTTGTGCAAAACAGAATAAAAGGAAGAGAGTGAACAGGCGAGCATTTATCTTATTTACGATGTAGGACCGTTTGTTTTGGTACGTGTTCCGTTATATACACAGCAGAATAGTATACAAGAGTGAAGAAATGATTTTACTGGGAAACTAATTATAAATAATAAATTATAAATAATTAAGTTGGGAAATATATTTTTATATTATATTTCAGATTTTTATACATATTTGCTTATCTATCTTCATTGCAGTAATTCAAAAGCATTCTCTAGTTGTTTTTCTGAGGATATATGTTTATATATACACAGATCTACATCATATTAGTGACATTGTTGACATTATTTAATCTGTTTTTCACAAAGTGATAACTGTACTTCTTAAGTAAGTAAATATATTTATATAAACATATTTACTAAATATTGTCTTACATATTTAGTATAAATACATATATACATATATATATGTATATGTATATATATTGAAGTATATACACCTATAAAGTATATGTATATAAAAAAAAAACTTTCCAATAATTTCTTGTATTTCTTATATTGTATATGTAATTTATATATATAATTTGTAGATATAATTGTGTACATACATATGCATATATGTAATATACATTTTTCTATATGTATAAGATTAGATATTAGTTTTAGAAAGTAAACTGTTTAAAGATTTGTCTTTACATTAACAAATTTACTTTTAGATATTGTGAACCATGGATATGGAAGCTTCTATAACAGAGCGCTTGCAAAAATTGAAGCAGTGGCAAATAGAACAGCAAGAAAAGCTTCTGAAACAGCAACAAATGCAAAGAGAGAATCTGAGTCAGGAGAAAAATCGTATTTACAGAGTCCTTGGTTTGCCACTGCAAAATCTCAATTTGCAAGATCTTCAAAGCATAGAGGATAAAAATGTTGAATATGAAACAGAGATAGATTTGAAAGAAACTATGTCCTGTGAACCAATGTCGTTGTATGATATAAAAAATGCAGATAGCATATTAGAAATAGAAGAAAAGACCAAGAATGTATCATGTAACAATTTAAAAGAAGAACACATCAAGAACTCGGAGAAAGATCATAGTCCTGTAATTCTTGAGAAGAATTCTCTGAAAAATCATGGAAGACAGCGAGAGTTTTCTATGGAAGAGTTAAATGGCGATGTATTGATGGAGGGAATAAAACCACTAGCCTCAGATGAAGCAGCTAACAACAATATCTTGATAAACAGTAATATTTCAATTGATGATATTCCTATTTGTACACCTAAAAAAGATTTTCATACATTGTTGGAAGAAACATTGAGAAAAGAGTCGGAATTTGTGTCTAACGCACATACTGATGCAAAGTTGAAACCAAAGAAACCATTTTTGAGGAAAGGTGAGGGATTGTCAAGATACAAAATGTCTGTAAATTCTTGTGCTCCGCCGAAAATTGTAAGAAGAAATAGTATGCCTTCGTCCTTTAATGTGCAACGTGTCAATAAAACTGAGAAACAAAAGAAATCTATTTCGCAGAAAAATGTGTTGTCAGAATCGAATATTGCGAGTGGAACACGTCGATTGAGTTTGAAAAATGTTCCGCTTCCAAGAAACAAGATCCTTAGTAAATCCGAATCTAACACTCCTACTAAACAACTTGCCTGTAATACTAATTTCAGTAGATTGAAGTGTCCGCCGGAGATGAATACGTCGGACATCGATTTGAAAGCGGTAAGAGAATTGGAGGAGGTAAGAATATTTGAACTCATGGAGGAAAAAGCAGAGAATTCTAGTTTTTGTTCGACATCAAGTACAGTACTCGCATTTTTGCAGCAGTCTACGCCGTTTAAAGTAAGAAAATCATTGAGTTACGTAGAAAGTGACAGCGATATTGCATCGAAGACAAAACAGCAGAATAAGAAAGGAAAAAAAGACGCGATCGAGCGGAAGCAAATGATAGAGCGAGCTGAACATGTCGGACATTCGAAACAGTCTGATATCCGTAAACCTTCTCGTACTAACAATGCCACCGATTCTCACGATACCGTGACTGTTAACAATACCCAAAAAGAAACGCAGAAACATGTGACAGTGGGTACTCAAGTATTGCAAAACGAAGAGACTCATGGAAATCAAAATGTATTGTGCATAACTTTGTCGGACAGCGAAGAAGAAGAAGAAAGAAAAGAAAAACAGGAAGAAGAAGAAGAAGAAAAAGATGAAGATGAAGAGGAGGAGGAGGAGGAGGAGGAGGAAAGAAAAGAGGAAGAAGAAGAAATTTTCGCAGAAGATAATCACGATTTGGAACACAATGAAGACGCGAATACAAACCATCGCGTTCGATTCTCGAAATACAATGAATATAGAACAATAGATTTAACCGATATGTCTGATACATTGAATAGGTCTCCGTTAATTGATTACCTTGAGCGACAAAAATTGGACGATCATTCCGACAACACGGAATCATCGACGGAATCGTCTTCAGTCGAACAGGAATTGCCATTAAATTATAGCGAAGAAATGTCTCTTCGAGAAACTTTCGACGATGAAGAACAAATTGATGCGTTGAGACGATTGTCTTTGCAACAAGGTGTAACAAAAAATTTATATTATCACGTACTAAAAGTATTGGATAATAACAAAAATAAAACTGCTTCAAATTGTAAGGACAAATCGCCCGATAAAGATACAAGCAATGATGATAAATATGAGATTGAAGAAATTGCTCAAACATCTGACGAAGAACAATCCGTCTCATCGGCATCATCAACGTCATCATCGTCGTCAAGCTCTCGCCGAAGATTGATCAAACACAAAGAAAAAAACTACTCTTTGAAAAGGTCAGAAAAAATAACAAAACAGATTATGGAATTATGTTCAAACATGGACGAATCCGAGTGTCATCAGGACGAGATCAAGACAAACGAGGTGAATGTTTTTGAACCGGAACTTTTGAAAACTCGTCTATTAGAACTTCAGAGAGAAATTGACATATTTCGCAAGGAGAGTGCAGCTTTGTTACTTCAACGCCGTAGGTTACAGGAAGATCAAACGGCGTTGCATAAACAATACGTGGCGAAGGAAAAGAAATTTGAAGAGACTAGACGAAGAGTGCAAAATCAATTGGAAGAAGAAAAAAAGAGACTAACGCGTGAGAAGATAGCGATGGAGAACAGAATACGTGATGCTCAGGAGAAGGCGAAGCAAAATAAGATGGAGAGGCAAAAGGCGCAGAGCCTGCAGGAGCAACTGGAAAAGGTGAGGGATGAACTGAATGTCAAGGAGAGCAGATGGAATGCTGCCGAGTCGAGGTACAAAAGCGAGCTTCGTGTGTTACGAGTGGAGATCTCGAAGCTGAAACAAGAAATTGCGAATCTGCAAAATACTAAGAGAACAAATGTGAAGAATATCAAGAAGAACGCAAGTGGACAGACTATTACGAGAGCCATCAGCCAAATTAACAAACGCATTACTGCGGCACCGTCAAAGGAGACTCTGGCGAAGATGCATCGAGATTTATCGAGTACTTCGTCGGACGCTTCCGTCCGTGACGATAATAACGACGATAACGACGACGATAACGTCGACAAAAACAATCTGATCGAACCGATTACGAAGATAATCGATGTAAATAGTGACTTTGACCAAATGGAGAATGATGTACCTGTAAATAAAATGGAAACGAGACAAAAATCTGAGACAAAAAGTAACTTAAAAATGGTCAAACCAGCTGAACAAGCAAAAAAGAAGCAGGATTTATACGCAGCTTTATTGAAGGATGCAATATCGGATTTGGTGGACAATAGAAGTCAGTCTCGCATTAAGAAAGATGCGGATGATCTTCGTCAGCCGATAATTGCACAGCGTTTAAGTCCGAAACACAACAAAACGTCCGAAAACAGCAATGAGAAGTCTTGTTCTTTCGCAAACGAGGATAGTCCTGGACATACGATACATACTGCCGATTACTTTGCCGATAGGTCGCGCAAAGTACATCAGGATCACAACAAAATTGAGACGACGACACAGGACCAAATATCGAAAGAGAAAAATTCAAGTCCTGCGTCGCATCGTTCTTTGATCGATCATCAGATCGATAGAATGAGCGCCAAGGACGCCGTGAAAGAGATTCGTTATTTCGACGGGCGCATCGAATATTGGTATCCGAACGGCAACGTGAAGAAGATCTTTCCCGATCAGGGTGTTTCGAAGATGATTTATTACAACGGAGACGTTCGCGAGACCGACAAGGACGGAAAAGTCAAGTACTTCTACGCTACGAGTCGAACGTGGCACACAACAACTCCCGACGGTGTGGAGATTTTAGAATTCCCCAGGTACCCGTCCTGTTACGTTATTTGTTGTTGCGTTTTTATTGTTGTAATTTGTTCTGATTCGTTTCCTCACATTATTCCTCGGGATTCGAATATTTAACGAGTGTTAAAAAACAATCACAGCGGTCAAGTGGAGAAACGCACGCCCGATGGTACCGTCGAGGCGTCGTTCCCGGATGGTTCCGTACGAATAGCGCACGCCGATGGTACAGAAAAGTGGTCCTTACCAGACGGAACAATAGCGGAAACTTTTAGTAACGGTGACAAGATTCTAACATTACCGAATGGCCAGAGAGAAATTCACACAAAATCGCATAAGGTACTTAAACGAATTAAGATATTTAATTTAAGATATTTATTTCGCATAAGGTAAATTGACTAATTTTTTATTTCAGTTTTTGTTACAAAATATTTTATTTTTATTTAAAATGTATTTTATCTTTTTCTTCCGTGATACGCGTGTCTCGATTATATTGAAGTAATGTGTTCAAATGTTCTTTTTTTTTTTTTTTAGAGACGAGAATATCCTGACGGCACTGTGAAGTTAATATATGCGGATGGAACTCAAGAAACGCGTTATTCTAGTGGAAGAAAACGGTTAAAAGATAAAGATGGTAATCTTTTGATGGATTCGTACGATTAAGTTTCCTCGTCCCGTCCATCGAGAGATATATTTTTGTGTAATGATAAAATCTCGCGTAAAAGATTTCGACAAAACATATGCCAAACATATTAGTATATAGTTTTTAAGCAAATGTAATGCAATTTGTCTTATATTTTCTGAGAGCGATGTTAAGGAACAAACGACTGTCTATATAGTAGCTATATTTTTATAAGAATCTAATGAGCTCTTAAGAAATACATAATATATGTTATTTTTATTGCAAACAGATGTGACATTAAAAACAAGATATTTTTTCATGTTAGATATAAAATTTATTGCTTTTTTTTAGCTTAATTTACTTGAATTTTTGTTTAAATCGAACTTTGTAAATAAATCAAAGAGATATATTTTGCAATGTGTATTTGTACAGTTTTTCCAATAAGAGCGTGACCAACGGTTTTTAAGCAAAAGTTTGCCCAGTCACGCTCTTATTGGACAGACTAAAAAATTAAAATAAAAGATCATTGAAAAGTGAATTAAACCGCTATTGGTTGAATTATTTATTGTTTATTAAATGCCGCATTTATAAAGAACATTCTAGATTTCACTAGATTTCGACGAATCAAGTTGTAGATGATTCAGTGAATTTGTTCACTTTTTTGTTATTTTTAGTAGACGCCTGAGTCACAGTTAAACAGGCTGTGCGATTGACCAATTGTGGTTCGGTTTTTGGTCACGTGGACGGAAGTGTATGATCTTTGGATGCGTGCGCAATATCATGTGGTAATGTGGTAGGGTTTGTCATTGATGGCGTGAAAGAAAATTTCACACAATTTGGAAAGTCTAGTGTAGCAGGCCGTAAGAATTTTTTTTGTGTAGAATTTCAGGTGCTGAGGACCTGAAGGATCCGATTGGGATAGAAAATTTTCTGTGTGAATTATTACAGCGGCCGAAACGTCATTCTTCGATTCTCGATCTATTGGTGTTACGAGACGCGATGAAGCAACTAAATGCGGTCATCATAAAGTTCATATATATATATAACAACTAAACACCTTCGCGTCACGCCATGTCGTGCGTTCGCAGCTGACGCCTGATTTGACATATCGGACGGTGTTTCTGTAGGTGCTTGAAACGTGAGAATTGCGCAATTACGCGGAAGGTATAAACGTATACTTTCTCATGCGTGATTTAGTCCGATAAAACCGTCAGTCGGGAAGAATGGCGGAACTAGATGATTTGTTTCACATGGATCAATATGCAGCTCCGGAACGGCTCACGGAGTTGTGCTACAAAGCAATCTGCAAGAATCTGGACACTATCTCGGTAAAAGGAAGAGACGGTCATCGAGTATTGAAAAAAGGAATAACGTTTCCTAGTGAGATATGCGATAACCTTATCTTGCATTATGCAAAGTATGTGCAACAATGCGAAACAAATGAAGATGAGGATTGTTTTTTGTCAATTTTCAAAAACTTGGCGGCGACACGACTGAAGCGAGTCAAGATCTCCAACTGGATGCTAACTGACAAATCAGTTCTGACACTCGCTAGTCACAAACTGTACGAATTAGAGCTCAGCGATTGTGATAATTTGACAGAAGCTTGTATTGAATATATTAATGCCAATTCAGAAAATTTGCATAGTCTAGCATTTCACGGGCCTGTGTTGATCATACCGCCAAGGTTGAGTGCGAGTAAGTAAAATCTGCCTTTAGCAAATAATATTAATGTTTAAGATGATTATTGACTAAACTGTTTTATTATTTTGCAGATAGCAAAACGTCTGTCGATTACTATGAACGTGGATATGTATTCAAGGCACCGAATTTAAGACGTCTGGCACTCGGACACATAGCAATATCTGCAACCGAATATTCTCTGCTTCTGGCGGGATTGCCCAATCTGACGCACTTGGACCTGTCCAATTGTTTTTACATTGAAAATTTTGAATTCTACCTTTTGGTACCAAACTTAGTATCCTTAACTTTGTACAATGTCAGAGTCTGTCACGAAGCAAAAACTTTTGTTAAGAATGTCTGTCAGTTGAAAAATTTAAGGTACATTATAATGTCAATTTATAAACAGTATAATTTCAAAAAAAAAAAAGCAGTATATGTTGCAGTTAAATGTTTGGAAAATTAGTATATATAAAGCGATTAAAACTATAAAATCCTAGATGTTATATATACACACACACACACACACATATACATTCACACAAAACTAATTGTTCATGGAATATTCTTTTACAGGCATTTGGATATTTCACAATCAAATCACAAATATGGACAGTTTGAGAATCCTAATAAGACTTTATCCGACTTAGTAACTGGTCTACCACAATTAGTTTCCTTAGATATTGGCGGTACAAATCTCGCGGGAAGAGGTGTTGCCGAACGTCTTGTCGATACGAAAATCGAAGATACTATGTCTTGCCTTTATCAGTTTTCTGACATACCGGGACTTGCGTCTAGAATACACAAACCGTTACAGTTTTTAGGTCTTTACGGTACCTCGTACGGTGCTTGCAGAAGACATGACATACCTGCAAAAGTGGTAAGTTGCACACTTATATTAATTTATGGTCTGTCACAAATAACTTTATTAACTTACCGATATTTCGCATGAAATAATTTAGATAGCCGGTGATGCAAACGAGGATCAGATATTGATCGCAGCTCACGTTTGTATGGACAATAAGCAAGAAATGTTGCAAAAAGTACTGAGCGATTTATATCACGTATTTAGGTATGAAAATTGTCAAAGAATGGATCAGGCGCTGTATACTGTTCTCGAAGCGATGGAAAAACATCCGGGTCAGAAGCATATACAGATCTCGGGAAGGTATGCATGTGTTTTATGTATATATTGTATACATATGAGTGCACTTTGTTGTTTGCAACCTGTTCGTTACTTGTGGCGTAAAAAGTAACGTTAAAATTTAAAAACTAAAAATGTAAATTAGCGTTATAAGCACCTATATTTTTGTCTATAATTGCGCAATTCTAATCTTATATTGATTGTTGCAGCGCTACGCTGTTTTATATAGTAAAAATGAAGCAAAAAGGTGAGCTGGTGGCGCGAATGAAGAAAAGAATCATCAGCACTCTTCTCATTGGTATGAGCACACACAGAGACGAGGAGACTATGATGAGGAACGGCTGTTTGGCGTTGTGTCAATTCCGCATACCACAAGATGTGGTTTGTGTTATTTTTAATCTTTCAAATTTTTGTAATGTCCTGCGATAACACTTGAACTTGCCAATCAAATAGACTCAGTGCAAAAAATCTAAAAAGTCTTTTGTTTAGCTCGCTGACAGTCTTATCTCAAGAAGCGAAATATCATACACGGAATATCACACATCTGTACATTTATTTATTTACAAAAACAATTTTATAAGAGAGATGTAGCATTTATTAATTATTATCTACTTTTATAGATGTCAAATTACGAAGCGCTTGTAAAAGTGCTTTTACATTCGGCCAAACACTCGGAACCAGAGAGTTTTGTTCAGAGAATTGGCATATATCTGCTCAACTCTCTGGCCTGTCAAGTAGAAGGCACAGAAAAAATGTTACTTGGCAAACTCGGTTGTGTCAAAACGATGCTGGAACTGGTTGAATATAGGGTAGTGTCCAATATATTCGACGACGTGTTGGAAGTCGCGTGGTCGACAATGTGGAACATGACTGACGAAACGTCCATAAACTGTCAGAGATTCTTAGATGAAAAAGGAATGGCACTGTTCCTCATGTGCGTGCAGGTACGTATATTTTGGCCGTATATGCATTCGCACTTTTACTTTACATCGCAATAAAATTTTTATTATAATATAAATTTTTATTGTATTTATTTATTAGCAATATCCACATAAAGAAGAATTGTTAAGAAATATGATGGGTTTACTCGGCAATGTAGCTGAAGTGGAATATCTTCGACCCGAGCTTATGCAGGAACGATACGTAACTGTTTTTGCCACGCTGTTACGCTCCAATAGCGAAGGAATTGAGGTTTCGTATCTCTTTTTCTCTCTTTCTTGTCTTCTTTGATTTAGTAGAAAGATATTGAATACGATGGCACGGACAATATTTCTTTAGGTTCCGTACAATGCCGCTGGTATTTTGGCGCACATGGCATCCGATGGGGTTGACGCTTGGACGATAGAAAAGCCTACGCGCAACGAGGTTCTGAAGTACATGATACAAGCTATCGAAAGTTGGGACTTAAGTGCAGAACGTAATATCAATTATCGCTCGTTCGGACCGTTGTTACGCCTCTTGGATATATATCACACTTCTCCGTGTCAACATTGGGCAGCTTGGGCTCTTGCCAATCTCACCAAAGTGTACCGTACGTATGCGATATTAATATTTGCATTTATGTCGAGAACGTGCATGCGTATTTAGCATGCGCTTTCATTTAGCATTTGCGACGCTAGTTCATCATTACGATCCAATCCTCATTGCAGCGTCGAAATACTGTTCACTGGTGGTGAAGGAAGGGGGAATGGAAAAACTAGAGGCATTGATAATGGATCCCAGACCGTACGAACGTATAAAGGAACTCGCGAGTCTAGTGATCGAACACTGCCAGCATTACGAGGATCTTTGCGACGACATAAATGTTTCTCCTTCGGCTTTAGACGCCGAATATAATATGGATGGATAAAAAATCTCAACATTATTCCGTTACAGTAGTGACCGTTTGTGTGGAAAATCAGTTTTTAAGCTTGGAAACGTAGAAAATCGTGGGATAGATTTTATCCCATATGTACTTTAAAGGTGTTAAAAAAAAAAAAAAGAAAAAAAAAGTAAATAAGTCTGCGTTCTCTCATGTATAACGAGATATATTCCAGAATCATCGGTGTACAAGCGAATCACTACTGTATATATCTTAGATTTGTTCTTTTTCCATACCTTAGGACTGAACTCGTGAAAAAAAGTGTACGCTAAAGCGTTATTTTTATTAAACGTTGTCGTTACACTGTTCTTTTTCAAAATATAGCAGTCCTAAGTCTATTTCGCATTCGCGGATCTTAGTTAATGCAAGAGTGCGGTCATAGAGAGAATTAGCACGGAAATACGAAACCATACAGAGAGCATCTAAATAAATACATTTCATCTTACCATTAATCTTTTAAACTGAATTGACGTGGTAGTTTTATTTAAATAAATACATTGATTCTTCGTCATTTTGCGCTAAATGTATTAATAAAATGCATCTGCTATAAGTCTCAACAATTTACATTTGTAGAACTAATTTATGCATCTGAGTGATGGATCGACTAATAATTATAGTCTCTTGTGAAATGTTTCAAAAATAGTATGTTGTATAGCATATGATATATTGTGCACATCATAATATCGTACATTGAACAATAACTTGTTTTAATAAAACAATTTTTTTTATAATTAGCAATTCTCTTAATTAAATGTTCTAATGAATACAATCAAAAATTATAAGTTAAAAAATGAACGTTTCGAATTTACAGGAGTTTTCTTTAGCAATAAAAAAAAAAAAAAAAAAAAAAAAAAAAAAAAAAAAAAAAAAAAGTCAAATAACATTCTTTGAATTTTTGAAACATCTTTTACTTTCATGTTCTTGTTGTTATTCACGTGAACTCTTCGGAATTAGTGCAGTCCTGGAAAGTGGAAAAATAACAAATATCTCTTGTATAGCGTATGTGCGTGTCATTTCTTTAAGCGCGATATATATTCATATAATTTGATCTTGTATTTAAGATCGTCTTGAGGTAATCTCAAATGATGATGCTGCAAGGGCTGTTTTATTGGACACAAACTCTCGAACCAAACGAACTCAAGACGATTTTTAATATGAGATGCGACTCTGAATATCGACGTTAAACGCGATAAATTATGATCGAATCGTATCATTCGACACGAGAAAAATAAAAAAAAATAAAAAAATCGACGTGATAAATCCTATATTCTACGGCAACTGCTCCGATAAAACAAAAATAATAAAAACGAATGAATGCTCAATATTATAATTATGAAAATTGTGTGTGCGTAGACGTATATCTATACATAACGTGCGCGTGTATTGTGTATGCATGTGCAAAAATGCAACTATCTCAAAAGGACTATTTTGTTTTAATTATCAGCAAATATAGATATACGTATTATATATGCTGGTAATTAAACATTGCTGGTCAATCGTAAGAGATCCTATGTATATATAGCTCGCTTATAATATCGTAGGAAATGAGGATATATATAAGTGATCGTAATTAAAACAGCGGTTGCGCGCTTATTATTTTTTAACTATGTCTATTAACACATTGCTAACCGCACGAGATGTTGAACATCGCATATTTTTCACGAATCATGCGCAGACTTTTGAAATGACGGGAGATTACGAAATGTTATGTTAATAGTGTCGAGACGTCATACCACGTCTCTTGACTTCAGAATACCATCTTCTCGATTTGAAGCTCTCAACACCATCTTTTTGAGTGTGGAGTATATCCAGGCGTTTTTCTCAGTGTACAACTCTGCGCGAGATAAATCGAGTTTGAATTTTCTTTTTTTTTTTTTCTAAAATCCAAGAGTGTAAAGAGGAATTAACAATATATATACAGCATATACAGTTTGCGCATGTAACATGTATATCTATAATATTTATAAATTAAAAAAAATATATATATATATATATATGTGTGTGTTTAAAGAAACGTCATAGTACATACATTCAAAGTGTGTTCCAGAGTTAATGAGATAAAAATAACTTTTATACCAAAATTACAAATCATATAGAGATGAGAGTAAATTGCATCACATATTTTCTTGAGATATTTGGAGAAAATATTGAGTTTACTGAGATTTTTATACGTTTAAAAAAATATATATATATATTAATTTTACCATGTATGTTACCTACATTGTAGAAAACACATTCTGGTGTTGGGTAATCTTGAAATCTTGTTCGGTTAACAATGTATTAACTTTCGTATAATCGGTAGATGTTCGTTTCCGCATCTCTTTTTGTTTGCTTCTCTTCCTTTTTTTTATGAATAATAATAATAATAATATAAAAGATAATTTTTTGCTCTCGTTAGTAGGATTTTATCGACACATGAGGATGAGGAAGGCTTAAGGAAAATCTATCTCGCGTGTAAATACGGTTAATACGAAGACGTAGCGATATGATATTAGATTTAATGTTTTGTATGTTATCGTTATAGTATTAAAATCCTATTAAAAAAAATAATAATAATTAACTCCAATTAAGTACCAATTATACACAACTGAACGTATACTTTTGTCGAGTTTCTAGATTTGTCCCTTCGACGCAAGATAAAAAAATGCGCGGAAGAAATAATTAACAGCAATGCAAAATGTAAGCGCGTGTACTTTATTGACGCATATTCGGTTTGTTCGATGTGTAATATAATGTTATCTGAAATTAATGAGCAAGCGCGTATTTTATTTGTACCCTTTGTTCTCTTGGTTTCTTTTTTTTCCAAGAAATAATCACAGTAGTTCACGTAAGATACAAGATTCTTTTCGGTTTTTTTCTCTTTCAGTTTTATGAATCAGCTTTACTCAGTAAATCTATGTATGCTTCTGCAATCAAATCGCTTTCCTCTATGGACAGCGCTTTCATGAGGTCGTGCGCAATTTTCTGTCCAGCTTTTATGTCCTGATCTTCACGCAGAACCACCTAAATAACATGTTCAAACATTAGCAAACAATTTGACAAAGTTGCATACTTAACAAATAGACTCACCTCCAGTTCTAAAAAATAGCCCAAACCGTCAACTTTGTCAATGTGTATTCGGGTTTGGCCAACCATGTATAAATTTCGCGTCTTCTGGACAACACCCAACTTGCCATTGGATTGTGACAGAATATCTACAATAGATTCCACAACATCCGAGTTCAGTGTTGCTTTCGTATAATCGGACAGTTTTGGTCCTTGTACGTTAGGTCGCTTGTAGAAAATTAATTCTGCCGAGCCATCCTATGTGAGAAAGAAAAAAACACATTTTTTTCTTTAAACGATAACACAACAGAATTTTTTTCTGACGTGCCACGCGAAATATAATCCAAGTTTATTTAATGCTTACCTCAAATTTTCGTAATTTGAGTCTTCCCTCGTTTACCTTGAAGAAAGTGTCGTGCTGCTTGATTATAGTCTTGGTGGTGTCGCTCAGCGTTTCGGCTTTTGAGACAGTATTGTCAATGTTCCGAATTCTCGCTTTTATCTCAACATTACGCATCTTTAACTTCGTAGTTTCCTAAAATTTCATAAAAGAACAGATCGTTTCGGTTGTATCAAATCTATTCGTTGGACTTGTTTGCTTATATACTTTCTACTTTCGAACGCGCTCAAATTTGATGAGAAAATAAAAGTAAAAAAAATCCACCGACTAGTTCGACTTCAAATCCAAAATTTGGCCAATCAGGCGCCATAACGCAGAACGCGTGATTGGTCAAATTTTCACTCGTCATGCAGCGAATGCAACTAACGTCACGTCATTAATCGCGCGATAAAAGCTTATGATATGCGCCGATTGGCTGCCGTTGGAAATCTCCAGAAATTTCCTATCTGACAACTAATCAGCGCGACACCAATCCTCTCGTCTCGTGGATGCGCCATATGTGTTTCTATGTGACGTATGCGCGACGGCGGATGGCGGTGACGAATGGCCGTTGCATTCAGCGGAAAGGGAAGTGAAAATCTTCGCGGGCGGTCAGCGACGACGTGCGTCGACGAAGGGCGAATGTCGAGATTTCTCAGCGTGCAGAGGAGATGCGCGTGTCAGGAGACCGCGGGACAATGAGTAATGCAGAGTTGGCTGGAACGCGGGTCATGAGTTCAGAATGAGGAGATCGTGCAACACGACGGCGGAGGCCCGGACAACGGACGGCCTCGAAATTACAAAACGTCTGCACAGGTAAGCCCGCTTAAGTCAGCAGCTTGCGAAATTAATATCTCACTCCGAGTTCTCTCTTGCGTGCCTACGAGATGCGTCATCCTCGATTCCGGAAACATGAAGGCGAAAATAACACTTCCGAAAAACGAGAACCTAACCCACTACTCCTAATCGCCATGCTTGTTGTTTCTTATCAATTTCTTATCATTTCTTATCTGCTCGCGTTACGAATGAAGTCTTGCATATTTTACAGAGACCATTAAGTAGAAACAATTGAGTTTTAATGATGAAACTGTTTCACATTTGTGTCTTTTTGTAATTACTTTGTGTGTTAATTGACGAGTGTGTAAAAAATCTATTAGCTCTGTGTGTATCATTGACAATGACCTTGACGCTGTTTGAATGTGTTAGTTACATGATTATAAATAATACGTATCTTACTTGTAAGGAGTATAACGGAAATTATCAAGAAATTGGATGAACAGAAAAATCATGCTCAAAAAGTAAGCGACATATTCGTTTCATCTGGATGTATTCTACGTACAAGGCTTAAGGATTACTGTGAGAAATTGATATTAAAGGATCCTGTTGGAAATGTTCACAAAACTGAGGAATTATTGTGGAGAAAAGCCTTCTACGAGGCTGTACACGCTGCCAAAAGGTTACGGAAGGTAGAACTTTGAGCTTGCGTAAATTGTCTTTTAACATATGTATGGGAACTAGACATCGTAGGATATAGATTGTAGCATAAGAATAGAATTATTTTATTTATTGTTATGTGTGTCTTAGGACAATACCTGGAATGATTCTGAGAAAGAATCGTTGTTACTGCATTTGTCAGGAGGAGTGGGATATTATCATCATCTGATACTAAAGCTACAAGTAGAATATGATTTAGACCTTGCTGGTGTGGTTGACTTCACATTTATTCATGCTGAAAGTATTTCATCATGTGTAAGCATCTTCGGAAGAAAATCTTATGTAATATATTTGTTATACAATTATTTATACAATTATTTATAACATTATAAGAAAGCAAAAAGCTATTAACATTTAAATATATAAAAATTAAAACAATTTGCAACAATTTATGTAATAAAAGCAAAAATCTGTAACAGGCAAAAACCAAGATAGGCCAAACCAAAACGTGCACCGAGGAAGTGAAAAAGAGTGTTATGCGCTTGATTCATCGGAGTTTGGTATGCCTCGGAGATCTGAGCAGATACAAGATTGAATTAGATCCAAACTGGGATCCAATGATAGCGTACAGATATTATAAGATGGCTATAGCTTTTGATCCAAACATCGGTATGCCTCATAATCAGCTTGGCACTATGGCGGGCAGTAAGAACTACGGACTCGATGGAGCTTATCATTACTTAAGGAGGTTAATATTGACCGATAAAGAAAAAAATCTAATTTAGATTATGTAATAATTTTTAGTTTTTGTTTTATACTTTTAATGCGTCAACTTTTTAAATGAGTATCACAATATTATTTTATAATGCTAATTTTTCTAGTGTTTTGTGTTCCGAGCCATTTGAAGGAGCAGAGGGAAATTTAAGCAGATGTATAATAACTCATTCTACTTGCACAGATGAAAATAATATTGTCCATCAGTGTGTATCGCGATTATTTTCTTTGTTACGTTTATGGGATTACGAAACTCCACATTCTGACAGGGTGAATCAAGAGTGTCAGGTGTGTGTGTGTTGCGTGTATGATGAGTATAATTGCGCGCTGAGCGTCGGTTTCCAAATTTTATGATAATTTATTAATTTTCTTTTCTCAACAGGATCTCTTAACTTACACCGAGAAGTGTTTGACAATGGGAAAAATCGAACCGAGTAACACGATTTCTCTCGACAATGTAGACAATATAGAGACATATCTTCAAAATTGCAAAAACAGACCAACTCTTTATCTAACGGGTGACATGATGTTTAAAATCGTGACAATATGCTTAATGTCAATTTCTAGACTAAAGAGCAAAGTTTCTAAGGAAGTTCAGGGTGTTGTTGCTATAACTCTGGCGATACTGTCGCAGTTGCTACAATGTACCGTGACGAAATTACAAGATAATGTTATGAGCATGGCAGTGCCCGAGACGACTGTGTGCGAAATAGACACTTACTCGTCGAAGTTGAAAAATGCGGAGGAAAGTCGAGCGTCGTCTGAAAATAACTCTGGGCAACAGAAGGAAGAAAAAGATTCTGCTGTCAGTATAGACAATAATCTGTCCGATCCGAAAGAGAATAACAAAACAAAACCGTCGGACAACGGAGTCGTGAGCGAATCGGGTTCCAAAAAGAGTCGCGACAAATCCAAGAGTCTTCTCAGCAAACTTCGCAGACGAAAAAGAAGAACCAGTTCCGACTCGGACACGAGTGACGTGGATCGCTCGACACTGGCGTCGTCCAGCGACGAGATAAACTCGGACGTATCCGAGACGGAGGAAGATGACGCATTGAGCGAGGAAAACTACGCGTTGTCGGAAGACGCTTTATCCGACGATAACACGGACGACGAAAAGTCGTTGAAGGAAGAAAAAGTTGAGAATGACGAGAGCGCAGCAAAGGAAGAGATAAATGGTCACGCTGACGATGTTGCTGATAAAAACGAGAGTAACAGCAAACATTTGGTTAATGGCGAACAGCACACAACCGATCAACAGACGGAATCGAAGACGGCAGATGACAAAGATTCCCTGACGAATTCTAGCAGTGTCGTGACTGTTGTGACGAACACGGATTCGACTAGCACCTTTGAGGAACGCGACGCGAATTCCGTCTCTCACATAGCGCAGCGGAAGAAACAGAGTTTGCCGCCGGACGATCTTTTGAACATGTTAATGGACATGGAGATTCTCGCGCCCATCAAAGTGTGTTGCGACTGGCTGCAGAGTAATCCCGACATTATTAGGATTTGCGCCAAGAGTTCACGAACACTGTTGAAACGTGTTACGATCTTGTTGAATCTAATTGACATAGACGCCGCAGCTTTCGTGCAAAAGACCGAGGATTCCACGATCACTTCGAGCGCTGAGAGATTGAAGGAGTGCGTGAAAATCGTGCCTCTACCGGAGGATATCGATCTCTGCGGATTGAATTTGCTGGAGGATGCTCACAAATCTCTCGACTGGCAGATATTGCGCAAGCACAAAATGACCAAGCGGGAGGAGATGCTGCTGCGGACGTTGAAGTTGATCGAATTCGGCCATCATCTTAGTTCTGTTGAGAATTCAGGCGTGCGATACGATCAGACCGAGCGGTTGTTCGTAGTGACGGACTTGAGTCCTTCGAACGCTCCGAAGATGAACGACAAGAACGGATCGGATCATTCGAAGAGGAAACTCATGAGACACATGGGAAAATTGTGGCTGAAAGCCGAGGTTCGAGCTCTTGAGTGTCAGGTACTGTCTCACATGCCATCACCATATTTCCTCGTACCCGATCATGAGGCTTTGGTCAAGCACATAAAGGCGCTTAAATGCTTGGTCAACACAAAAAAGTTTATTGTAGTGATTCCCATTGTTGGTGAGTACAATTTAATGAACACATATGTGTGTTTATCCTATTTTTATTGTGTAAATTCTTTAATAATTGATTAAATATTGTTCAACGTAACAATAACGTTGCAGTGTTTTCCGCCTTGGACGAGATAAAACGCGTAAGTAGCCAGGCGAGACACGCGACTCGCTGGCTAGAGCATCAGTTTAAACTTGGCTCGAGATTCGTAAGGCCGCAGAGATCGGGTGAACGATTGACGCTACCGCTAATAAAAGGCCCGAGAACAAAGGACAAGGAAGCGTTATTGTTTTTCCAAATAATGGAGTGCTGTCATTATTTCACTAAAAAATGCACCAGCGGTTCTACCGGTGACGGGGAGGCACCGGTGACTCTCTTAACCGGTTGCGATATAGATGAGAGGAGAAGTTTGACCTTCAGTCCCGACGGATTAGCAAAAAGTGCAGGTACTTTTTTTTTCAGTCAATTATCAAAGTCGAGCAACACAGGTTGCAAATTTTGAATAAATTTGTTATAATTCTTATAATAACTTCATTTTTACACAGCAATATATTTTCACATTTTATATTTATTTCCCAGGTGTTAATCTTGAACACATAATATCATTTCAAATGAAATGGAAATCATCGAGTAAGAGCCACGGTTGAACCGAACCGTATTACTGGTACGTGATCGTCTGCTGCTAATCTCATTCAGAGATATCATCAATTGTTCCGGTGTCGCATATATCCGGAACGATTCTCTCAAGCCAAGTGAAGGGCGAGCACGACAAGAGGGTTGGAAACCCGTACATACGGAAAATCGACAGAGTTGTGCCGCGACGAAATCGATAAAACTGGATTAAAAAAATGTCCTTTTCAAGCACAGAAGAGGAAATCTAAGTAATACTAAATGACTTTTTGTTTTTGGTTTTTTTTCTCTCTCTTTGTAACCATTCATATCGCCTTTTATGTTTTCACAAGGATTGTATTTTTAAGTAAACATTTTTAAATAATATCAGACGACGTGTGTTCTCACCAGTCCTATGTTATATATCCAGTTGAAGATTCGCTGAACTGTTCTGTTCACAAGCGAGTTCTATCGAAGATTAGGAAGCGTTGATTTGAAAGAATATTCTGCGTTTTACGTTCGTCGAGAAATAATTTGAGAGAAACTAACTCTTCGGACTATAAAGCTAATTATTAGAATATATTAACTTTTTATAAACATTTGAGGAAAAATAATCTCTGAATGTAATTCTCTCCCACGCGTCTCACGTGAGAATTTTTGATCATCGTTCGTACTGTCTCCGTAGCTATTTTCGCGTTTTCACGGCTCGTTAAATTTATTGGAGAAAAGAAGAAAGTGTGCGTGTTTGTGCTAAGAAGATATATACGTGTGATGTTTCACGTTCTAAAAACGGTGAGGTAAGAAAATAGCGAGCACAACAAGCTATAATTAATACATACGAGTATGTATTCATAAAGAAACAAGTCTATGTAAGTTCGAAAAAAAGATCAAGGCGCTGGATAAAAAAAAAACATTCTCTTTTTTCCACATTATGCAAAAAAGAAAAAGATTTGTAAAAATATTTCTGAATATAGGCGCATCGCGCGGATTAACGCATCGCACCTCAGTTACGTGGGTGTGAATTTATTTATATTAGATATATACATGTAAAATGTCGCGAATGCAAATACGCACGCGTGTTACACAGCGAAGCCAAGTGCGCAGACGCGGTAGTGCTTTCGCGTTGCAGTAGTGGCAGCGTGACATAACCTAGCGGCTTTTGCGTTTACCCCCGTCGTCGGTTTACGTGGTTTTACGGAGGTGCGATCGTACGCGAGAAATCGGTGTCACAAGCGTGCACAAGCGGATCCGCGAGTTCGCGATTATTTCGTATCGTTGTCGGCGACGACCGCGTGATGGCCGAGCGCAGCGGAACGGCAACCATCGTGCGTGGTTACTGTCTGGCCGCACGGTACATCTAGTTCCTCGGGGGGGCCGGGACTCGTAAGTGAGAAAAAATTTAACGTAGTTTCCCCGTCGGTGCTCAGCGTGTTAACGCACCGGACGTTCCGGACGAACGAACGAGCGAGCAAACGGACGAGGGTGGGCGGGGAGTGTCGTTGTCATCGGTGCTGTGGGTGTCGTCGCGACATATTTACACGGTGCGCAATTCCCGTGGTCGTGCGTGAGATCGAGTGAGAGAGGTGGCGAGAAGAGGGAGAGAGACGGAGACAGAGACAGAGTGCGAGCGTGGCGAGGATCGCGCGAGCGTCGAAAGTAACGAGTCATCTACCGATCCAAGATGGCAGAAGGCCAGCAGGAGGGTGGTCCGAAGAAGATCACCGTCACCGTGAAAACGCCGAAGGAGAAGCAGAGCGTGGAGATCGAAGAAAATGCTACGATAAAGGACGTAAGTGCAACATCGTCCCAGCCGGCGTTCCCGTTTGCGGCGTATCGCCGCTCACTTGGCGCGTCGCCAAACATCAGCTGTCAAACGAATTGGGTTAGTTTCGCGATGTCACTAATTTCTTTTTCTTTTCCCTCTCTCTCGCACGCCGACAACAGTTCAAGGAGGCGGTCGCGAAGAAGTTCAGCGCTCAGACCGATCAGCTGTGTCTGATTTTCGCTGGCAAGATAATGAAGGATCACGAGACTCTCGGAACTCACAACATCAAGGATGGTTTAGCAGTGCATTTGGTGATTAAAGCACCGCGTACGGATACCACGCAAAATCAACAAGAGTCTAATCAGAACCAGAGACCACAGGGTATTTAATTCCATTTAATTCAATTTTATATTTATATCTGTGTGCATGTGTAAATGTGTATATATATGTTTGTATATATGTTTATATATACATATTTGTATGTATACATAATAGAGCACTTATGTTCACAAATGAAATTTGTCTTATTGTTATGAAACTATTAATTCTTTTTAATTTTACATATATATGTGAACTTTCTTAAACATACAACGAAGTTATTTACTACAAATTTTAGATTCAATATAGTTGTAAACAAATGTGAAAAATTGTAAATTGAAGACAGTTACTTGATAATATAGAAAAGTATTAAAGATATATTTAATTATAATTATTAAATTTAATTTTAATATATAATTAAAATTATTATTAAACTTAATTTTAATATATAATTATTAAATTAATTTGTCATAATTATTTAATCATTTAATTATTATTTTTAATTTCTTTTATACCAACATATAGTTGTAAATTAAAAACAGAGAAAGTACTTTAAAATTATTTAGAATAACGTCACACACACTTATAAATTGACAAATATTTGTCAATTACAGCTAATATCAGTGCCAGTCCGTTTGGATTGGGTAGTCTAGGTGGTTTGGTAGGATTAGAATCGCTTGGACTGGGAACAGCCAATATGATAGACTTACAGCAAAGAATGCAACAAGAGTTACTGTCAAATCCGGAAACCATGCGTCAAGTGCTAGACAATCCGTTTGTACAGAGTTTAATGAACAATCCTGAGAATTTGCGTAATTTGGTGGTTGCAAATCCCCAAATGCAAGAGCTAATGCAACGTAATCCAGAAATCAGTCATATGATGAACAACCCTGAACTTTTACGGTAAATATATATATACTGTGAAATTGCCATTAAAATTCAACTAAAAGATAATTTGAATACAATGGTTGAGACTCTATTCCTGGTTTACTTTGTTGTTTAAATCGTGTATTATGCTCTCTTTTGTCAAACTAAAGTTTCTTAGATATTTTATATCAGTTTTTCAAATTGAAACAGTTTTCAATATATCAATATTTATTATCTCATACATTTTAGTCGAATTTTATCGTGATAATATGATTTATACAATATTGTGCAATCCTTTAATAAGAAAAATTGTTTCTCAGACAAACAATAGAGTTGGCGCGTAATCCGTCAATGCTTCAGGAATTGATGCGCTCGCACGATCGAGCACTGTCTAATCTAGAGAGCATACCTGGTGGCTACAGTGCACTGCGTCGCATGTACCGCGATATTCAGGAACCGATGCTGGCAGCGGCGACGAGCGGACGTAATCCGTTTGCCGCTCTGGTAGAGAACAGCAATTCCTCCAATCAGGACACCCAAAATCCACAACAGGGTCAGGAAAATCGGGACCCTCTGCCGAATCCGTGGGGTCAGAATCAGAGCGACAGCGGTACGGCGCAGCAGGGTCAGAACAGAGGTTTGTTAGACTCTCCGGGTATGCAAAGCCTCACGGCACAGATGATGGAAAATCCGCAACTGATGCGAAACATGCTGAACGCCCCGTACACGAGATCCATGTTAGAGGCGATGGCGGCCGATCCGGCGATGGCCAGTCGAGTTATCTCGGCGAATCCGTTCCTACGTGGCAATCCGCAGATGCAGGAACAGATGCGCGCGATGATGCCCGCTTTTATTCAACAGATGCAGAATCCACAAATACAAAACGTTGTCACCAATCCAGATGCATTAGCGGCTATCATGCAGATTCAGCAGGGTATGGAACAGTTGCGTACCGTAGCTCCGGAACTCGTGGAAAAGTAAGTTTCTTTGGTTTCTTATTGTGTCACTGATTACAAGGCTTGTCGTATGGTCGGCACGTGCTATAAATGCGCGTATGTGTTTTAGTATGGGTCTCACTGTACCACCCGCGGCTGCAACACCGAATACCACTGGCACGAATAGCAATGTGTCGGCTAACCCATCATCGGACACTAATCAGCAGGATGAGTTTTCTCAGTTTATGGCACGTATGGTGAGCATTTAAATATATTTGTTCTCATTTTTCACAATATTCTATATATTTCTCATATTACATCACAGTAGACTTATCAAACATTTTATTTGTACGTGTGTCAGGTTTCTGCGATGGCATTAAATCAAGGTGTAGATGTTGACGGCCAACCTGTACCTCCAGAAGAACGTTACAGAGCACAATTAGAGCAACTTACGGCTATGGGTTTTCTTAATAGAGATGCTAATTTACAAGGTTGTTAGAAAATCTAACCATTGTCGTACTCTCAGTTTCAATGTCGATTGTATAAATTAATTACTTCACTTTTTTTTTAAATTGGGTATAAAAGGTAAATTAACATTTTTAACAACAATCCTGCCTAATTTTTCAGCGCTCATCGCTACGTTCGGAGACATAAACGCCGCCGTTGAGAGACTACTCTCTAATGGACAAGTATCTATGAGCTAACCACCAATCTGCAATACTGTTATTCCAATATTATCATTAATTTTGTCCTTATTTACCTCTTACGTTAGATGTGAGAGATATTTGAGGTAACTGGCTGTCAAAAATTATGAACTTATATTTTCCTCTTCCCCTTTTCCCCCCTTCCCGTGTCTCAGTCTTAATGGAATACACGCTACTCACTCTTTCAATTTGCGATTCTTCTTGTTTTGATTCGATTTAAGATTTGTGTTTTAAGCGATAGATAGAGAGAAGACGATGGTGATTACCAGGGATATGTGCAAAACACCAGAGCTCCCGAGACTTTGAGAGATTCTCCGATCGATCATGATAATTAGTATTTCTTGTTAAGTTGTATGCGTGTTTCCAATGAAAATATGATTTTCGAACAGTTGCATCAAAGATATTATTTTATAAATAAAAAAGTGCAATTTTTGGCGGAAGTTCACATTCTTCCGAAATAATATATATAATAAATATACATGAAAAAGAAAAATCTTTTTTTCAAGACATACGCCTAAAAATCGTCAAACTGATCTTGAAACAAAAGAGTTTTTGTATGTATATGTAATTTCCTGATAATCGTCAAAACTGATCTTGAAGCAACAGTTTTTATGTAATTTCCTCGCTTTTTTCTGACGTCACGTGACGCTATCATCTAAGATACGGCTCTGTAGCGAGTATTCAGAAGTCTTAATAATAAAATACGTACTTTTCAATGTAGACATTGAAAGGACAATAGTGTGTTAATAAAGACTGTTCACCTCCCGCCCCCCCATTACCTTTGCACGACCCTGATAATTGCCATTGTTATTCGTATTTTGTAATCGGTTGTTCACCTTTTTAAGACTTTGTTGTTAATTCTTCTCGTCTGTGTATAATTCTTCGATGTGCTCTAAACTGTAAGCTCCGTTGATGTCATTTTGTGTAGATTTCTTTACGAAAGTTTGTCAAACAGACTCGTGCGAGTAGATTGATAAAGAAGAAATAATAATAATAATAATAATAAATAATAATAAGATCATGTTTATAAAGTTCAAAAGCGTTAAAATCCTTATGACGTTTCTTAGAAGCATGAACGGAAACCTATGGAGAATATTAGATTGCCGCTATTTAAACTCGCTTTCTCTCGGTTTCGTCGATCAATTGAGAGATTGTATTCGTCGCAGAGCGTTCGGTCGATCAGTTTTTTTTTTTCTTTTTGTGCTTTCGGATGTAATTTGTAGCCTCGTAGCGCGTATACTTATATACGTTATTTGTACGTTCCAGATAGAAGAACGAATGAACGTTTTAAATCAGCTGGGAATGAATGTAAATGCTTTGCGCACGGATTTCTTAATTATTTTATACGTAAAAAAAAAAAAAAAAAAAAAAAAAAAAAAAAAAAAAAAAAAAAAAAAATATGAAGTACATCCCGCAAGACGGAATCCGCGTTGCTCTCGAAAAGCACGATTCGACGATCCGTGATTCTGTAAAACACACGTATATACACACACATTTTCCATGTAAGTTTTATATAGGATACCGAGTGTAACAGTGGCTTTCCTTTAACAAAACGAAACAAAACAAAAAAAATTCTCTTACTGGTGTGCACCGTTTCCGTTGGTTTCATTTGATCGTAGCGTAAAAATAAAAAATAAAAAAAACAAAAAAACTACTTATAAGTAAGCGTTACATGTCTTGTAATACAAATCTAGAAATTTGTAGCGTGATAATCGAGACATACTGCGTAATAGGTTGTTTATAGAGGATTGCGCGCGAGACAAAGATCGGACATAAGTGACACGTAAAAAAAAAAAAGAAAAGAAAAAAAATGGACTCAAAGCAGGCAACACCTCTTAATCGTCGTCGGTTAGCTCTCAAAGACACGCAAGAATGCGGAGAAACTAAGAGTGTGTATGTTGTAAATTATCTCTTTACCGGAGGGGGAAGAAAAACAAAAAAAAAAAAAAACAAAGAAGAAGCAGTTACACATATGATTTTTAATATTTTTGATTGATGTACGATTATATACGAGATAAATATTCATGCGCATTATATTGTATCTTTTATGTGTATTCAGTATACTTCACTGGACGAGACATTCAGCTGTAAAGGCGAATTATATATTACATTAAATAAAGTTGGTTGATTCATAATCTCTGCTGACAAGTGCACAACCGCCGAATGACAAATGATCAATCAGATTTATTATTACAGACATTTTTGATTTTACAAACGTTCGTCAATATTCATGTTTACGATGATGATCAATTTGAATTTTTCTTTCGTCCCGAGTTTCATCCGATCTCTTGTGTTTTACGCGCGGAACCGAGCGTAAAACTCCGGTACGGTTTCTTTCGGTCAACCCCCGCCTTTTCGAGTCTGGCGCTCGGGACAGAGAGTCAATCCGCGTCGGTCGCTCGGCCGGTTCAGTCTGTGCGTGATCGTGCAGCGTGACGGGACTAACGTGCCTCTGTGCTCCGCGAGGCTGGTGTGTGCGTGCAGCTGCCGAGCGAGTGTGTCCGTTGACGTTTCGCCGTGAGAAACCCGTTGGCGGCGAGTGTGTGTGCGCGCGCGCGGGTTATGCGGGCAGCCCCGTTGGCTGGCTGGCTGGCTGGTTGGTTCAACTGGTTGGTTGGTTGATCGCTTCACCAGGCATCCCTCACGTGCGTGCGTGCGTGCGTACGTACGTGCGCGCGCGCATTCCCCGGTGCACGAGTGCTGCTGCGCGCGTGCATGTGTGCGTGTGTTTGTGTGCGTCGTACGTGTGTAAGTTTGAAAATTTGAAAAGCGACGTCGTCGGCGCGACGTTTGCAACCGCGCGCGCGTGCAGGTGTTGCGAGGAGAGAAAAAAAGAGAGAAGAGAAAGAAGAGTGCCACCGATCTTTAAGTTTTTTAAGCGGAATAGTTTGGTCTCTTTTTTCCAACGAACACGAGAAAACGAATTCCCACGTGAGACGGAAGGAACGTGATTTTCGACGTCGATCGTCGTGATCCTCTTCCTCGTCGTCGTCGTCGTCGTCGTCGTCGTCGGCGGTGGTACAGCACAGCGGAATGTGGCACGAGGTGAGTTAGCTGCCCGCCCGGTTTTGCTTACCCGACCAGGGACGGACCCCGAGACCAGGCCCTTTCGCTGACTCTTCTCTTTCTCTCTGCTCCCCTGTCCGTTGGAAATCACCGTCTCTTTCTCGTTTTCGATTCCTTTCGCCAAATCGCCGCGGATAGTCGCGCGCGGCTTCGGATAGGCGCGCGGGAATCTCTTTCTCTCTTATTCCGCCTCTGAGTAACGTACTTCTCCTCTGCTCAATGCGGGCTTCTCTGTTCGTGTTCCGATGCACAGAATTCTAGTAACACACCGGCCTTGGATTTTGCGCGAAGAATTTCATTTTCGCGCGGCAAAACGGAAAGGATTGTGTTTACCAGCGTCTGACGCGGAAGATGTGGCGACCACCTTCTATATCGCGCGCTAAAAATTCTCTCGTTTACGTGCGACCGAAAAACGCTGTGAAATAACGTTTGTTCAAGTGTGTTTTGCTCCGTTCATTCGGTGAAATTGTTCGAAACAATGATACACGCACACACTTGCTGGGTGATATTAGCAATTCGCGAAGTAGCATTCGAGCCCGTCTGGCGTCCAATTACGCTCGTGATATTTTATCTATTGTTCCAGTTTACTTTTAATTTTCGGTTACGTTCTATTTTTGTTACATTCGCTCGGTGATTTACACGTTACACCGCTAAAAAAAAAAAATCTATTTTTTCTACGTACGCTTATTTTTGTGCTTGAAAGAGGGATATTCTCGGAGCGCTTAATAAATAACGCTTCTCTCCTTTTCTCTCTCTCTCTTTCTCTCTTCTCTCTCGCTCTCTGTCTATCCCGTGCGCGGAGTGTTTCGAGCTCCGTTCGTCTCTTACCGAACCGGTATAATTTCGGTTGAGTCCAGAGATTTCTGTGCTGTAAATGCACGGGAATAAATATACGAGCTCTATTCACAAGTGCGCGCGCGCGGGGAGCTTTGGCTGCTGCTACGCGACGTATTTGCCTTGACGCGTATTTATTATTAATAATAAGTTACATCACACACACACACAAATCGCGTAGAAGACGACAAAAATGTTCCGTTAGCTCTCGCGACACGGCGTGTGTCAGCCCCGCGCGTGAATAGTAAAACTTGGGAGGCTCCTTGTTTCTTTGTCGTCGACTGATTTCGCGTCGGAAATGTGTTCGAGAAAATGAGATTGTGTCTCTCTCTCGTTAACGAACTTGCCGAAATGGCAAAATTATAATCTTTGGAATTACATTTTTGTTTCGGTGATTCAATATAACCACGTCAAAATCACATGTTCGATGATCCGATTTTGAAAGATGATAATAGCATGGATTCTTTATTTTCGGAGAAAATCGAACTTAGCGACGCGAAGAGGATCGTCAATACTCGCGGTTTTTGCGCGTAGTATTCTTGCGAGTCTTGTTTCGCGCTGGAGCTGGCTTTGAATTTTTAGCTTCGCGCGATATATACGTTTCGGAATGTAATCCGAGCCCCGAAAGTCTCAGCTGAAAATTTAACTCTCGATCAGAGATTCGATCGTAAGAGAGCTGTGACATCGTGATCTGCGAGCCGGAGGGCGATGACGAACGCAGATAACGATTCTCGATCGTATAAATAAATCACAAGAAGAAAAAAATCAAACGCGCAATAGTAACGAGGTCACGAGCGAGATTAGAGTTCGCGCCTTACGTCACCGCCATAAGAGTTCGGCGCCGTTTCGTATTCACGTCAAAACACATCGCGACCTATTTTTTTTTTTTATCGTCGAGCGAGCGTACGACGCCGTGCGCTCCCACACGTCTTCGTTTATTATCGCTGATAGATAACCCGTGGCAATCTGTTCTGTCCTGAGAAAATAAACACGTAGCTCCGTTGCGCGTGCCGCGAGATATCCACGAAATTAATCGCCAGATGAGAGAGAAAGAGAGAGAGAGAGAGAGAAAGGGAAGGTACGATTTTATCCCGACATTCCACGCGAATTCCACACGTCGATGGATTCTTATTAAAACACGTATCGACATATCCCAAATCGGATGCGGCCACGAAAGTGACTTGGCACTGTCAAGCTGCAGATTGAGCCCTGATGACGAAGGTACAACCACGAAGAAGGTTGCGTCTCTCTTGTGGACGGCAAAGAAGGCGCTCCTTAGTTCTGGCTCAAGGTCGAATTATTAAGAGGCCTGAAACACGCCCGAGCAAGAAAAAGAGAGAGAGAGAGAGAGAGAGAGAGAGACAAGTTTACGACTGTCTTTTGTTTTTTTTTTTTTTTTTTTTTATGAAAAGCGAGCTTCGTGCGAGAGCACGAATTCAAGCTCGTCTTCATCTTCGCCGACAATGGTAGGCGCACGTTTAATCGCGATAACAGCCGGAACACAGTCTGCAGTTTCGCAGCAGGTGCATTCTGCGCAATAAGAATGCGCGTTTGTGAAAAAATTCGAAGCCTCTCGTTCTCTCGCACCCTTTGATGTGAATATTCGTTTTTTTTTGGGAGGGGGGAGGATGGAATGTAAGTCGCCATGACAGTGCCCTGAGATAAAGAGAATAGAAAATTCAGAAAAATTTCAACATATCAGAAAAAAAGCTACTATATATTTTTTAAACCTCAATTATATTCGCGCAATATTCACGAGTTGAATTTCTCGCGCGCGTCTTGATGCACTCGCAAGAAACTGCTCCGGAGGGGAAATGTAACACGATATTTTACCCTAAGCTTGTCAGTCACTTTCGTGACGATATCCTGCGACAAGGAGATACACTCGTATCTTGTTCTATCGCGATCCGATTTACGGGCACTCACAGCCTTTATTTTTTTTTTTTTTTTTTTTTTTTTAGTTCCTGTTGCCCCTCCTCCTCCTCCTCCTCGGAGAGGAGAACATCACACCACCCTCGAGATTTTGCCCCGCAAAGTGGCAGCGTGTGGCATCGTATTCAAGCGTTGACCGCAAAGACTCGTTTCCTCGTCTACCCTGATATATCGGCGCGGGGAGGCACCGCGCCGCCGCGCGATAATTCTATATATCCTCTTTCTTCTTCCGATAAATCACGTATTAACACACTTTGCATGCACGCGCGCATGCACGCACGAAAGGAACCGCGTGGTAATGCAGGTAATTACCACAGACGTTTTGCGTTCGAGGACGTCTTTTGCGACGAAACACATTCTGAAGACTCTGAAAATAAAAAACGCAGTTGAATATAATGGACGACGTATTGCTCGTCGACGCGTGCAAATTATTAATGACAAATTTCAATTGTTTATTAAAAATATCTGTCCTGTTGTATTCTTACATAAAACTAGTTCTCTGTAATTTTATACGATTAATTTTCCTTAACGAGTTTCTGAGATTTAGATAAGACTCCCCCATGTTTCTTTTTTAATTGTATCTCATTAATTACTATCATATTTGATATCCCGATAATTTTCGTAACAACCCGCGGAGATATTTGTACGCCACACGTTAAACTACGACGCGAGTCGGCCAAAAGCGCGACTTTCAAGCCGTGGAATTATCCTCCTCAGCGTGTGCGGTCGTACGGTATGTCGTTTTGCAATTTTCTCTCCTTTCCCACAATTCTTCCTTGCGCGTTCTCTCTTACCTTTGCCCGATCCCGACCGGCGCTCTCCTCCCGGAGACTGTACTTTCTCATCTCCCGAACCCCGACCGCATTGTTCGCGGTCGAATCCGCAATCTTCCTCTACAAGGTGGTACGGACACACAACCGGCGCGTCGGTTTTGTGACACTGATTAAATTATTCTGTTCTTACTTACAATCACAGAAATACACAGTTAGAACGGAGAATTACTTGAAAGATATACGGGAA
Organism: Pseudomyrmex cubaensis; assembly: GCA_014825685.1. Classification (NCBI taxonomy): domain Eukaryota; kingdom Metazoa; phylum Arthropoda; class Insecta; order Hymenoptera; family Formicidae; genus Pseudomyrmex; species Pseudomyrmex cubaensis. The sequence goes on from QVOA01023362.1 coordinate 29,809, forward strand.
TTACGAAAAGAAAAAGCACTAATAAAAAATATAAAACGCGAGAGAGAATGTAATAAAAAAATTGGTAAAACAAAATTTACATTAAAAAAAACATAAAGAAGAAAAAAATATTCTCTGCTTATTTTCTACACGCGGAAAGAAAAATTTGCTCGCTAATACAATGCCAGTCTTCTGTGAAGTAGTAGAATAAACAAGGAAAAAAAAGGTGTAGGTGTAATGTGTGCGAAGACCACATGAATTCCGGCCGAACAAAGTAGCTGGTATTCTCCCGGGTCCCAGATGTATCGCCGGTCTCTAGCTACTTTGTGCAACCAAATTCCCGAGCGGGTTTCCGTCACATTCCGGAGAAATCATTCACGATCCCGCCGTGTAGTCTGTTAGACATCAGGGCTTGACTGGCTCTTCACCTGTTTGCTCGAGAGAGCGGCACACCGCAGGTAGTAGCGATCCGCTGCTATACACGCGGTGCCTGCTGCTCCTCTCTACGCGCGATTCCGCGAAACAGCGGATCGTGCAAAACCGTCATCTCGCGGTCTTGGCGCGGAGGAGGTGGAAGAGAAAGAAAAAAAGGAGAAAAAAAGAAAAATAAGGAGGAAAAACAGAAAGAGAGAAGATCCATGAAGATCTCGTCATCGCGGAGTGACTCTCTGCAAATGATTGAGAGCGGCCGTCGAGCATTTCTCGTGTACCATAAAGCAAGCAAGAGCAATCGCAGCCATCATCGCGCGGGACGAAGAGAGAAGCGAGAAGAGAGAGAGAGAGAGAGAGAGAGTGGAGGGTAGCCGCATAGATAGAGGAAAGACAGAGAAAGTCAAGCAGGTAGAAAGACGAAGAGCGGCATCGGGAAGCGGAGGAGAGAAGCTGGGAAGTGAGGAGGAAAAAAAAGTGGGAAGGGAACGCGGGGCCCTAGCCGCGTCCATTCAGCAGGCACCTGCCACGTTAAATTCGGCGGGCTTTCGGACGGGCACGGTGCGTAGATCCTCCTCTTGGATCGATCCAGGACGGGACAGGAAACATGGGGCCCGAAAGAGCACGCGGAGCGCAGAAGGCAAAGGGCCGGGGAAAGAGGGGGCAATGAAGGACCCGACGCGTCGAGAGGGAGATCGGATCTACGGCCCCGCGGCCGGAGAAGAAAGGAAGGGGCAGAAGAACCTCCCTTTCCTCTCTCTCATCGGTGTGTAGGTACATCTCTCTTACATCACCGCACTCTCATCGCGCGTCGGTCCCCTAACCGTAGCAGCGGTCCCAACGGAAGAAAAAAAGAAGATATCACGCCGATAGCGTAACCTTCTTTTTCTCTTCTCTTTCTCACTGATTTGTCTTTCTCTCTCTTTCTCTCTCGCGCCTGCGTCTTTTTGCTTCTTTCTAGCAAACGTTTTCCTTCTCTTCTTCGCATGGTTCACGAGACTTCTCGTCTCTCTTCTGCGCCCTTTTCTTTCCTTTCTCTCTCTCTTTCTCTCTCTCCTTCTTCTTTTTATTACACTCACATGAGGTCTTCCTCTCTCTCTCTTGCATCCCTCTACTCTTCAGATTGCACAGGCATGCAAGCCAACTGTACCTTGCAACTGTTATCTAGGCAACGACCTTGCCTTCTGTTCTCCTCTCTTTCTCTCTTGTTCTCTCTTCTCTTTCCTCTGCCGTTCCCTCTCTTCTCTGTGCCCCCTCGGCATGTTGGGACCTGACTTCGCGCGACCCGATGTACGTACACTGGCACGAGGCGCAAGTTCATCGGTCCGCGGTCGGAAAATCATTGACCTTGCCGCAGATCTAGCCTAGCATCCATGCCGGATGATCTCCCCTACGGTGCCCATTTATCGCGTCCGTTACGTAGAAACGGAAACAGCCGTGTGCGGCGCGAGAGACCGGGGATGGACTTGCTCGGTTCGCTCGATCGCGAAGCTGCTCCACGACGATGCCGAGGAGCGGCAAGTCGTGGAGCAGCTACGGCGAGTAATGCAATGCCATCATTTTTGCGACACAAGTAAACGCAACATGAATTCTCGAATATTCCGCTTCCGTTCGTCGTCGCATATCAAATCGAAAACTCGAAAAGAAATAAAAAAAAAAAATGCATTGTGCGTGTGTTGTATACGCGTGAAATTTGGAGAAAATGTTTTCAAAAATTTCTACGCTGGCAGATGATTTGTCACATTTTTCACGCCTTTTGACGACAAATTTTTTTATCGTATGCATGCCTTTGCGTTTCCTTTTTGCTTTTGAAGATGTTTAGTTTTTTTTTTTTTTTTTTTATCTTTTTCAGTTTTATATTTAGCTGTTTGTGACGAAGGATCTTTTCACAATAACAGGTTCGGCGATCTGTGTCCTTAAAGAGATAGCATAAATACATTTAGGGAACGATGGGGACATTACAACCGTATTTATGGGTGCCCCCCTTCGCGCGCGTCGCTGAGTTAAGGTTCTCTGTTCGTACAAGGTTCGTACACGGTCATTAGATGTTCTCGACAAAAAAATTTTTGTAAAGGCCGCATTCCACCGGGGTTCTCCGATCAAAAGATATTAGATATGGCGCGTCGCGCCATCGCGTGGATCGCATTTGCGATTATACATATATATATATCGACGCGCATATCTTCCCGGGAATCGCACACGTTACACGCTACAAGATCATTAACGCAAGTTTGAGCTCATTCGCGCGATATGCTTGACATCACACTTGATTATACGCGGAAATGATTTATTTTCTTGCGTATATCGTTTTGGATTCTGACGAGCCGTGAATTATATACATATAGTAGTTCAGCGATCGACATATGTAATGAAGAAATACAATCCGCGCGAACGAACGAATTGAAACACACGTATACATGCGCACGATGTGACAGCGCGAGTGTATCGTTACAATGTGTGAGCGAGTATATATTCACCATCCGAGCGAGAGAGAGACAGAGAGAGAGTGAGTGAGATCTATTTATCTCGTAAATATCGATTGCCGGACGCGATATCGGCCGGGGGAGCCGGTCGTCGGCCACGAACACGCCGACGGGAAATAAAAAGGAAGAAAACGGAGCCGCGACCGCAATGGAAGACGACGAAGTTGTGAAATTGGATAAGAGCGGTGCGCGCATAGGACTTCGCTTGCGCGCGTACAGCCGGCGAAACCTCGCACATGCACGTAATCCCATAATAATTTCGCTGACCGCGCCGTAAGCGTTGAAACAACATCTCGCGGAGTTTGCGCAGATGGAACGCGCGCAAAAAAAAAAAAAAAAATCATGGTTTTACGGAAAGATGAACTTTGTGCATCGCGACTTGAATATTTTGAATAAATTTCATCGATAAAAAAAAAAAAAAAAAAAAAAAAAAAAAAAACAAAAACACACGTAATCTCGATGCGAGGGATAATGAAACTACAAGCAATCGATGCGATGCGATATAGAAACGTTCTGGTTAGAGATTCTAATTCTCATTCTCGTGAGCGTAAGCGATGGTGAAACGACGATAATGATGTCAATGGCATCGCGCCGACAATATCGTAGTTGCCGTTAATAAGCGACTTCCTTAAACTGCAATTCTCTCTGTTTTCATGCAAATCACGCGGTCGTAAACGCGCGCGCGACAACGGAGAACTCAAACGCACCGTGGCTCGTATACGATACATACATACGTATATAATACCCGCGCGCGGTCGGAGCCTATACGTCATCCTTACTTTACAATCGCGAACAATGGACGTCTCTGCCGATTATATCGACGTGTCTGTCGATTAATGCCTTTGGCGAAGAACGAGCAATCAATTTGGCGAACGAACTGTGCGGCGCCGCCGTTCGTTTTGCAGAGAGAATTTTGTTCTTTTTTTTTACCTCGATCACGTTTTTGCAAAAAGCTGTTTTTTTTTTTTTTTCAAGATCTGGTAAAACATTCCGCGAGCGTACACACTCTTCGTGAGTGCTATCGGTGAAGGTGGGGGGAGGGAGAGAGGGGGAATCCTGCTCTCGTCACGCTAGTCCGTAGAAGCGCAGATATCGACGCGGCGATGCGCTTTCTGCCGTGAGCGACAGGCTGGATGTCCGGAATGCGAGCGGAACCCGTTTCTATGAGTCAAGCCTGACTATTGACAACGAAGAGAGAAAGAGGGAAAAAGAGAGAAAGAAAGAGAGAGAGAGAGAGAGAAAGAGCTGCCCGCGGCCCGCGATAGCCGATCTTGCGGTTCTGGATCGTAGCACGCGATCCGGTGTATCGCGCGTAGCGGCGGAGGGAGAAAGAGAGAAGGAATTTGCGGGATCGAATCATGTTACGCCGCGAAGATCACCTTCGATAGGGATGCCGATAGGGTACCGTGACCACGAGATGCACGTAGGATCGCATTTAACGTGTAATTGGTTCACGGACGATGAATAACGTGGATTTTACGCGAACGTGTGTTACGAGCGCTTGTTTTTTTTCTCTCTTTTTTTTTGTAATAATCGCACGCTTCTCTTTCAATTCTCTTTCTTTGTACGTATGTCTAACGAGCGGCAGAAGAAAGCGAGCTCGAAACGATACCGCGACTGCCGCGTATTTACGTTAGAGTCCGGAGGACAGACTGTTTTACACGGGTGATAAAATGAAGGAATGTCTTGTATACGAAACTTCCGAGTTTCTTCGAAGGGATTCTTGGAATTTGAGAATTATAAAGAATCTTAATAATAAAAATTCTCTCCGGTCGAATAAGATACGATACGGAAATGAAGTGCGCCGATTTCCGACACTGTGCTCGTTTCCGCGCTGTGATCGCGAAGAACGATTTGTGTAAACTTTGCGCGATTGGAAAATAGCGTCGATCTTTCGGCGCGAACGACCGAAACGCGAGTCGCAAGTCGAGCGTCGCGAAGTACGCTGTAAAGTACGGAAGTTAACGGTATATCGCGCGAGAGGAAGATGCACGCGGAGAAATTGGATCGATCGTTTTCCAGTTGTAAGTAATAAAAAGACGCGCGAATTGGTCGTATTGATAATTGACGAGGCAACACGCAGGAGATAAAATCAGAAAATAAAATATCGGCTCTCTCTCTCTCTCTCTCTCTCTCTAAACTGCATCATTTATGCGAAATAATTCGCGGAATTTATTCGCAACATTATTTATTTCAACGAAAATCTTATTGTCATCGCGAAGAAAAACTGGCGAACGCAAATCGTACACGAATGAATTTTTCAAGCGCGCGCGAAACGAAATAAAAAAAAAAAAAACAATAAATAAAAAATAAACCACCGCGGATACGTTTCCACGCGACATGTAGGCGGCGTCGCACGATGCTATCGAGTTCATCGATCCGTAATGACAGTCTCTTCGTGGTCCGCGCGCAATAATGGCATGTTCAATAAAGAATACATGCCATCCGTTTAATCGCTGCGTGAAATTGCATGAAATTGAGTGCCTGAAAACTGACGTTACTTTTCTGCCGCGCGGCGTGTTTAATATATATAACGTTTTTTTTTTCTTTTTCATTTTTCTCAACTTTGCTTGCTTATAACGTCAACTGCGACAACGTTCACATTGTTCTCACGAATGACGGGACAATAATTCACGCGCGTGGATTATAATTATATGTATCTATATATAGATAAATTATTTGATAAAGTGTCTCGTTCAACAAAATTGCTTTACTTTAATTACAACACACGCGCACGCGCGCGCGCGGAATCTTGGTGCACTCATATATGCGGAGATAATTATTTTTGCAACAACAACATAATTAAAGAAAAATCGTGTCTCAAAGCTCGCGAAAGGAATTTCTAATTGCAATTAAGATAGAGAGCCGGGGCGACCCCGTATGGCATTCCGTTAGATAAGCAGAGGCGAGCTCGCGTGACCCGCTCGTGCCGAGTGAGAGGAAATGTATGAACAACGAGCCCCCGGGAGAGGCTGTACGCGCGCGGTCGTAGAAAGTGATAATAATGCGAGCACACGGTAATGAAGTATCGCCGCCGCCGAGATCCTCTCTCGGTCGAGAGCAGTCGGTCGTCAGTTTTTCGCGATCCGCTTAAGAAATGTTTTGAATAAAAAATCGAATTTTTCCCCGGAAACGAACGATCTTCGAAACTGGGTAGGTCCCATCCCCAGTTAGATAATTGTCGAAAATAATTTGTAACCTTGTCGTATAAATAAATAACAACGCCTGCGATTATTATAGGAAGTAATAAAACTTAAAATAATAAATTCGCATTGACGCGATTTTCCCGAGCAAAACCGCTAGATCGCCTAGTTTTTTTTCCCTCCCCTGTGGTTTCCTCTCGTCTTATCTCGTCTATCGACGATTCGTTCTGGGATTCTTCGAGTCGCGATCAGATATACCTACACGCCGGCACGCGGGCTTCACAGCCGCATGCCACTCGTATCGGACGGCTTTTCCGCGAGCGCGTGCGAGCCGGAGCGAGCCGCTAAAGGTCATCGTCTGCTCGCTAAGTGTTACACGCGCACCGCCGCCACCGCCGCCGCGATCTTTCTAATTGCGCCGCCGCGAGTTCTCGGAATTAAGTACAATTTTAGTGGAATGAAAAATGTGAGAAGAGAAATGTTTAGACCTCTCAGCTTGCGAGAGAAGCGCAGGGATAAACACACAGAAATTTACTCGGGAGTAGAATTGAGAATCGGAAGAAATTCCAATCGCGCGAGACGCGCGGGTCATCGCGTCTTGCCCGCGGCGCGAAGCTCGACGACGAGATCCCCGAGGAGAGAAATATACGTTTTCCGTACATCTCGGTCGCGCCGGGAGTTACACTCCCCCGTATCTGCTCTTTTTATGGCCTGACTATTCCGACCGACCGACGGCGGAGAGAGGGGGGGGAACAGTCGGTCCATTAATTATTTCCTCCGACCTGTTCCAGAGGCACCGCCGGCACCATCTCGGAAGCTATGCCGGCTGACGAGCTCGCGCATACCCGACAAGAAGAAGAAGAAGAAGACGACGGTGGTAGAAAATCGTGCCTGCAGCCGCCTTAACGCACGCACGCACGCACGCACGCCGATCGCGTCGCCGTTGCCGATAAGGAGAAAGAAAACGCGAGAGGGAAGGAGAGGAAAAAGCAACGATCGACCCGATCATGCCCTTAGCGAACGCCGTCCCGCCGCCCGTCGTCGTCGCATAGTTCCGCGCCGTGAACCCGATATGTGAGCGCCCACCAGCCTGTTAGATGCCGTCGCCATGGTGGAGCAACTGGTGTGCAGCAACTCGCTGAGCCCGGGAACGCTGCGCCCAACCTCACCTCGCACATAAACGCGTCCCCTTTCTTCTTCTGCCTCTTCCGCGAGAGTTGAAAACAACCGCGGGAAACGACGCCCGTCTCCTACGCCTGCGGGACAACACGAAAAACGACGACGGGTTTTTGACGAGGACGGCTGAATCACGAAAGTGATTTGTTTCGCGGCAAGAAGTGAACGAGAATAGAATTAGCTTAGAATCGTTGGAAATCAATAAGCGCGATATAATGTGAACTCTTTGCGTGTAGTCGCGAGTTCAAACGGGTGATTTGTTGTGAAACATTGGTGATGAGGAGAAAAGTGATTTTCTTCAGAATACGTTGCCTCGAAGAAGATTGAAGTTAACGTGCTACATGCGGAAGAACTTCAACAAGCAATTTACTGGTGATGAGGAGGTAAGAAGTGACGTTCTCTGGCGCGACGAATCCCCTGTCTCAAGGAAAACGGGGGTCCGGGTTAACGTTATCCACGTGCTATGACACGTACTTATAGGCGCGATCCAGCCGATTTTTGTGTCACGAGGCCGCCATGTAAGGACTAGCAAGTGGCGTGGAAAGAGAAGAGGTCTAATCTCGCGTGACACCAGCGTGTCGAGTAATGCTGAAGCACATTCTGACGGGGCAGCCGTCGTCAGCGGGCTCCAGGCATCATCACAATGACTATCAGACGAGCTCGGGCTCGTTGCACGGCGGACACCATCATCATCACCTGCACAACAATTCGCTGCACCATGATCAACAGCAACAGCAGCCGCAGCCGCAGCAACAGCAGCAGCAGCATCATCATCACTACAGCGGGAACGTCGCGACGCGCGTCACCGGTCATCGCGGTAACAACGGCGGCGTCGACATGTACGACTCTGTGGCGCAGAGATCGGCGGCCGTGCACCAATCGGCGACGACGCCCTCGTCGACGCACCGGCATCCGCTGAACCACTCCCAGCTCAGCGTCAACAACCTGTCCCAACGACTGAACCACTCCCACGCACTCAATCTGTCGACACTGTCGACGTCCAAACACTCGGTGAACAGCGTCAGTCCGGGTGGAGGCGCCAACGGTAACAACGGCGGTGGCAACAACAACAATCATAACAACAACAACGTGAGTCAGATTGTCCACACGGTAATCTCCCAGACAAACGTCCCGCATCAGGACAGACCGAAGGCGAATGGCGGCTTTGACATCTCCAGGCTGTCGCGGCTGCCGAGCCAGACTACGCCGTCGCCCGCACCTGCCACACCTGCCGCACTTCCGGTCTTAACTTCCGGCCAGGTAGTAAGCGGCCCGACGGTGATACCCCTCAACGCCTCTTGGTCCTCGTCCCTGTCCCGAAATCTCCGTCGGAGCGACGGGGCCGGCGTGAAAGAGATGCTGACGAGCCTCGGCTTGTTGTGCCTGGTGTCTCTTCTTCTTGCCCTGCTCTCGGTTATCTTCCTGCTGAAGATCTCGCCGCTCACCGTCACGTCCAACGATCTCATCAGTCCGGAGGAGTTCGTGATCATCTACGAGGTCACCCTGGCGCTGTGCGCCCTCGCGCTCTCCCTCAATCTCTGCTGCCTCCTGGTCTGCGCCATACAGTTCCTCTTCGCCGTGAAGCTCGTTAAAACTTCGTACCAGGGACACCGGTGAGTTGCTCGATTATTTCGCTATTTTGTGTTTGCGTTGCTACATATCATTTTACATTTTAATTTCTATTCTCCGAGATTAAATTCCTGATTTTTTTAAATTTAGTTTTTTTTCCTCGTAGTTTTTATGTATTTTTAATTTCGTGTTTATTACGCGTATTACAATTCTACGATGTTTTACGATATTTTGATGTTTCGCAATAAAAAGGCCGCGGGGCTCTTAATGGGGAAACCTGAAATGATTCCGGCTGCTGACGAGATTATCGCCGAGCCAGCGACCGCTGACTAATGAACGAAATGAAAAGGGCAGGCGCGGGGTAGACTCCCAGATATGGGGGACCGATGCGCCTGCCTTTGACACGCTGGAATCCAGTTCAATTATTTTTAAGCTCTAATGGGAGGACCCGGCTATATGCCGCGCAAATCGAGATTCGCGATTAATTAACGCCGGTAAAAAGGCGATATTCTCCGACCGCGAGCGAGCTCGTTCCGATTCGGAACGAGCGGCGCGCAATAGGGTCCCGTCGTTGACCTCCGGACACGAAGTTACGAAATCGTCGGTTAAAAGCCGGTTCACACTTATCGCCGCCGGAGAGAGAAAGAGAGAGAGAGAGAGAAAGAGAGCAACGGATTGCAAGATTCGGAGTTCTGTAAATTAGTAAACTTGTCGCACAAAAAAATTCAAGAGAATCCGCACAGACCATCAGGCGGACATATTCAACGATTTAAAAATAGTCTTTTACCTTGTACCGTTCGAGCGCGTAGATCTCTCTCAAGTGCTGGTTAAATATTCAGAAAAACCAGTCGATCAAATATGCAAATTCCGAAATGTATTCTCGGTGTGTTCTCGCGAACATCCCCGGGATGCATGCAAAAGCGACCCCGCGCGTAATTACACAGGAAGCGATGAGACCCATACGTAATGGGGGATCTAATGGGGGGATTAGCGAGCCTCGTTTCGAGGAAAAAGAAGTTTCCCGCGAAGGGAATCGGAGGAAGCGATTTATGCCGCGGGGATCGCGGGATGTTCGTTTCTCGCTTGCGCGATCTCACGTCGTCGTCGTCGTCGTCGTCGTCCGCGTCCGCGTCCGCCGCGATCAAGATCGTTCTCCGGAACCAGTGTTCCCAGTCATCCATGCGTGCCCCGTCCGCGTGCTCGAATATACACCAGGTGGATCTCGGTATTCCCTCGCACCCTCCCACCCCTCGACACGATATATCAGCGCGTCTTACCGTGCGAACGTTTCTTCTCACGAAGAGAAGGAGAGGTGCAAAAATTCCCGTAACGCGTGTGTGTGCGTGTGCGTGTGCTTGCTTGCTTGCATGCGGATATATACAAGCAAGTAGAATCGGAGCGAGACGCAGAGATCGTGATGTCGCGCGGTGCCCCGAAATTACCCTCGTTAAAGAAACGCGCTGCTGATGCGATCGCTCTTGGGAATCTCGCGAAGCGTGACTTCTTTTTCCGGACCGCGCAATATCGGGCCAGAGCAGAGTGACTGTAGGTTTCTGGTGCAATCTCGAAGGAAACGAGTAAGTAAGAGTAATTGCGGATAATTATTAAGAGATTTCAAATTAATTAAAAAAGTACTTGGTGTGTGTGTACCAAAGAAATGTAATATATTAACGCGTACCGCTAATTGCTCGATCTCTCCGCGGACTCTCCTCCATTTCGATTTTATCGCTCGTGGCGTTTAGAAAAACTTTTTGCGCGATAGAAAAAAGTTTTATTTATACTATGTATATAAAACAAACGCGCGCGCGCGGACGCGCTGATACGGTGCGTAGGGCTTCATTTCGCCGTGGCGGAAAAGAACGAGAAAATTCCGGAGTCGGGTGAAGGCAGGTAAGAAAGAAGCCGGAGATGGTCGTTAATGGCCGCCTTGAGAATAAACAAGGAAAACAAAAACGGTTTGCGGCAAACGCGCGCGCGAGGAGGAATAGCTCTTCCTCCTGTTTCTCTCGCGCACGTATACGTTCGCAGTATCGCGAAGCGACTTCCATCATTGAAAATTTAGAGCCCAGTAAAAGAGAGGCAACGAAGCCGCGATTAGTGTCTCTTTTTTTTTCTTCCGCGCGCTTGAATTGTTCGCAATCTCTTCCGCGTAAAATCTGTCGTCGCAATCAAATGATTGCGACGTAAACTTCGATTGAACGCGCGCGAACAACATTAAAACACCGTCGTGCGGATCTTGTCTTCCATTGTGTCGAACTGCCGCGACGTTGGAATTTCTTCAAACTTCTTTTCGGATAATTCGCGACGGCCGCTGTTTTCAGGTCGCTTCCTTGTAATCTTATCGCGAAGACATAGTGCGCCCCCCGTCCCGTCTCCCCGTTTTTTGTCCTGTTTCAGCCATCGTCGACAAATCACTTGGCCCACTCACCTATTCTCTCCTTACAAGATTTTCATTTCTGGATTATATCTTAGGAAGAGATTGTGTGTGTCAGACGGTCATAAAAAAAAAACCCGAAAGTTTCAAAGAAGAAACTTCGAGAAACGAGGAAATTCCTCGTATAACTGATCGAACGATTACTATCTTGTATACTCGAAAGTATTTAAGTACTAACAGAGAGATACATAAATAGTTCGTTCCGAGAAGAGCGGAATTTGTTTTAATTGACTCTTTCCTTTCGATTTTTTCCTTGGTTTTTCTTAATTTCCTTCTCGATAAAATTATTAAGAAAAAAAAATGCGTTTTTTAGTGTCACAAAATAGTTCAGCTACTTTTTGATCGGATTTACCGCTTCTTCTCAAAAAGTTCGATTATTTTTAAATATTGAAGAGATCGCAAAGAGGTTCCGAGAACGTTTTTTCCATGGAAATAACAAACCAGGGGGATATAAAAGTGCTCGCGAACGACTGATAAGGTGTACTTCTACGGTTAGGTATATGTATAACGACCTGAATGTAGGTGACGGGTTAACGGCTTCTCTAAACAATATTCTGTGCCAACTGATAAAAGTGCACAGCGATCGATCGGAACATATGCTGCTATTTTTGTCTCGCGCTATCACGAAACCTTATGGCTCGCGTAGCCCTGGTGTGTAGACGCCTAGACCTCGTGTGTAGATGAAAGAAAATAATCAATCGCGAATGTAGACGAGAGTAAGCCATTTCTACGAGTGAATTCACCATATTCGGGAGGGCAACGTGAATAATCTTTGTCGCGTGAAATCCAAGATCGAGATTTGAAAATTTAATACTTACCACTTTTTTCTTTGCTCAACAAGTACCGAAAATTTGCTAAGAATAGATTTTGAGGTTTGATCTCAGTTCGTCCACCATTTGCTTTGTAAATGGACTTCGTTATGGGACTTATCGGGAAATCTGCACGCAGCTGTTGAACGCAAACACCAGACATCGAACACCAGACATCACCAAGAGTTTTGCCGTGTGGAATATCGCCGGGTTCGATACGCTAATTCGATCGAAGATTTACGTTAGTTATTTGTAGCTTTGAGCTGTATTCGCTAATATAAGAAATAAGAACAATAGAAATGTGTGAATTTAACTCTTGAAACACATTTCTACGTCTCCAAACATTTCGACTATTCGGAAATAAAAAAAGATCGATTTTTCAGGTCGGAAATAATAATAATAATAATAATAATAAAATACGAGCGAAATCCATCGCTCGTTTGAGAAAAATTTCTTTAATTACGTCACCTTTAAAATATCGTCGCGTGACTGAGACAATATCTCGCGTGCGGAATTAAAGGTGACGACCTAGAGATAAAGCGAATTTGTGCGGAAAAATAATATCTTTATACGTGGCACAATTTTTTTTCGCGTTGTAATATTTATTCGCCCCGTGATCGAATACTCGGTCGGGATTCAACTCTCCGTCGTCGCTCAAACGCGTCAAGTTGCATGAGAAACCTCGTTCGCGGAACCCACGAAAATTGCGCGTGCACCGCGATAATATAATGTAACGGTCGGAATATACTATATGTAACGAATGCGATACCGGCGCGGAGAGATCGGAATACATTCGGGAATTTGTTCGCGCGAGTTGTCCCTTCAGAACGTTCCCGCGCGCGGCGGTGTTCGCAGCGCGCGTCGACGGCGTATCGGTTGCCGGATCGCGAGAACGCCGCGCTGGGAAATCTTATCTCCCTACGCACCGATAAAAACACATTTTGCTTGTACACACATGCCGCATATATATACATGTATATGTATATATATATATATATACATATCTGGCCTGTCGTTACGCTCTGGTTTTCTTCTCCGAGGATTCTTTCGTGCGTCTGGCTTATGTCCGCGTTGTAAAGTTCCCGTCTCGTCGTTTCTCTGGTGCATCTCAGCGCACAGCTCCGTCGCGCCGCCGGTGTTATTCGGCTCTCGTCAAGTGCTACTTGGCATTCCACGTCTTTCCGGCTTCTCTCCGGGCTCCCGTCTTATCGTGTCTGTGTGCTTTTCTTTTTTTTTTTATTTTTTTTTTATTCCCCCTCGAGGATATCTTCGAGTTTTAGGCGCGTGCATGAGGCGAGGAAGAAATTCGACTCGAGGAATAAGTTGCGCGAGATATGATCGCACGGTGTTACAAAGTCAAAAAAATATTTAAAAACAGTTTCTCTCTCCCTCACACACACACACACACACACGCACACACACACACACACACACACACACAGATATGGAGAATAAATAAAACAATCCGTAAATGCGAACGCACCGTAACACTTTGATGTACATCAAAGTCGGCGGTGTCGTTTCTTGCGAACAAAGTGCGAGGATCGCGCAGCGAGTAACCGACGGTGATCGGTCACGCTGTCGCGCGGTGCCGTGAAACCGACAATGTTCTCGCCGCCCTGACGAGATAGAGCGAGCGGACACGAACAGGTGCGACACACGAAGGCGAAGGATGAAGGTGGCCGATAACGGTTATAGCCGGAGCGCGCGCAAAGCTGCAGGCCGAGCGCGGCCGAGGAGGACACCCTCAATTTCGCCCGGGAGCCCGGGCCCCCGTCATTAAGCGCGTCCACTTCCTGGCGTCTTGGCGTATCGAGATAGGAAATTCTTGCGGGCGCACGGTGGGACGCCTCGCTCGAATTCTTTTTCTTTCGATTCTTTTTTTTTTTTTTTTTTAATTGCGGAAGGGAAAGGAAGAAGAAGATCGCGCGCGTATGATCCATCATCCGCGGCGGAGCTGTGTGATCAGCGTATGATCCATCATCCGGTAACCGCTCTCGTGTATGTACGCGCGGAGATGCCGATGCGCGAGAGAAGCTATGCGGATGCGTGCGGCCGCCATGATCGCTCCGGGACTTCTCGGCCAGAAGACGAGGAATTGAATGTATCTCGTAGGATAATAGCACTTTTCCGGTTTTCTAAACGCGCATTTAATGCTCGAATAATGAAAATTGAAACAAAATCGCGAGAGACAACAATCTTAATGGATCCGTTCCGTTAGAAACGGACAAAAAAATAAATTCTGAAGATAATTTCCCGAAGAAGATTCTCCTTAAATGAAACCGCGTCGCGACTCTCTTTCTGACGCACAGTCTTCGAGGAAAATACGCGATATGCACCAACGACTGAAATAACAGTTCTTCCGCGAGCGAATGCGGGTATACGATGTCGCCTCGCTCGCGGAAATTGGAGTGGCCGCGCGATTGTGTGTAGCAAAGTGCATCCTAATGGTGTCTGACACGCGTTTAAAAAAGACATTCCGTCGTTTCCTCTTTTTACGAACACGAAGCGATAAAAAAAAAAAAAGAAAGAGACTGCGCAGCGCTTTGCAACTTTATATAACAAAAATATGAAACTAAACTTCAAGGTACACGAAAAAAAAAATTTGTTGGAACAGCAAGAATGTAAGATTCGCGATCTCGATTTCTTTAAAAATAAAACAATTTTAATAATAATTTTAATAATTAGTTAGGGGGGTATTCGGGGTCTTTCATATACGTGGTGCAATCCAAGCATCCTATATGAATTTAGGAATAGAAAAATTTCGAAAAAATCACTTGTAAAAATTTACAAGTAAACTTGTCATATGCGTATACATATACTATATATATATACGCGTACAGTTTCCGCTCAACATCCTGGGAACGGCTCGTATATGCCTTATA
>QVOA01023363.1:0-22413 GCA_014825685.1 Pseudomyrmex cubaensis
CGGCGAGAAACCCCCCCGTACGATACCGAAAAAGTCCAAAAATAATAACTGCGTATCGACGCACGTCCGACCGTTACAACGGCCACTTATCTTTTTTACATACATATATAAGGGTTTATAAAAACACAAACAATGCGAATCGAAAGTAAATTGAACAGGCAAGACAAAAGATAAACGATAAGCAGTAGGTGAGCCGTGCGTCAACTCGCGCCACAGGAAGTACGACCGTGCTGCCACCAAGCGCAATCACGTCGGTGAACACAGACTTCCAACATAAAGGAAATGGATAAGGCTAATATTACATTTGTCGTACGAAAAAAAAAAAAAAAAATTAAATTTTTTAAGTATGTTGATTGGCTACAAAATTGAGAAATTCTAAATCTTTTTGAGTATTCTATCCAACAGCCAATCAACACACTTAAAAACTTTGTCGTACGACAAATGCAATATTAGCCTAAGATTGTTATTTTGAAAATAAAATATGCATAGGAAATAGATAAGATTATAATTCGGAAATAATATGGACCGCCACAAGATAATATGGACCGTCTGATATGTATCCAATGGTCACATACTGTCCATTTTTAAAATCGTTAAAAATAATTTCGAAATAAGTTTTTTTAAATTTTTTAATATTTCGCGCTCACATAGGAGTATTTGTTTTAAAAAACCGGTCATAAATCGATTTCACTAACTTCCTTCTAATATGATACAATATTTTTTTTACATAGCTTAGAAATCGATTCATTAAGTAGCCGGTACGAAAAATACACCACACGTTCCCCCTTCTATTCAATCAGGAGGAACCTGGTCGTTATGTATGTACATCGCAAGTTTTTCTCGGCGCTCTCGATTGTGCCATATGTTATGTGAGTTAGCTGTATTTGTTTTTATTGAAGATTATAATTGACCGCTATAAATATGAGAGAATCATATTTTATTTATTTGTAGTTCAAATATAAATTTGATGAACTTATATTGTAAGTTTGATTAGATGTTATTTTTTTACATAAAAAATTATTTTAAACGCGTTTTAGTATATCTGTCGGGTATTGTTGAGTAATGATTACTAAATATAAATTAAGATTAGACTGTTCTTGAACAAAAATCAAAAGAAATTTATCCGCTCTCGTCCGCTAATTTGTTTAGCATTACATTGAAATAGTTAAGTCTACATTATAATTTCGTTTTTCACATTTTTTAATTTTTTCGTCTAGATTTTTTTTGCTCAGTGAAAGAGTTTACTCGACGAGCATCATTTAATATAATGCAACAATTCAAGGCAAGAAACTAGACGAAAAGTTTTTACTTTTGGAAGAAAAACTTATAAATGACTACATGTCCAGAATCTGAAAGAAGTATTTTCAATCGTTCTTTGAGATATTTCAAGAACGATCTCAAAAAGAAATGGGCGACTTCTAGTTATAAAAAAGAATGTTTTTTAAAAATCAATGAACAATGGCTTGCATTTTCTATCACACTGTCTACTTGGAATGCACAAAAACGCCTTTTATCGCCTAATAAAAGAATGTCAAGAATTAAGCGACCATAGTAAACGTCGTAAAACAAAACAATTACGAAAACAGATGAGTTAATCTTTGCTGCGGGTGCGAGTCAACGAGCTGCCGGAAATAGTGATGCTTCAAAATTAATTAAAGATATGACGAATACACTAACCAGAGCTACAAAATGCCGAAGAGTGATTGCTTCTGCACAAAAACAAACTAATATTAAAAAGCATACTCCTGAAAAAGCATTAGCTATTTTCATAGAAGGAGATTTCACTAGAAGACAATGGGAAGTAATACAAGAGAGAGAGAGAGAGAGAGAGAGAGAGAGAGAGAGAGAGAGAGAGAGAGAGAGAGAGAGAGAGACTAATAAAAGTATTTATCCTAGTTACTCCAAAATAAAAGAAGCGAAAAAGGAATGTTACCCCAAGGAAGAGTCCATGAGAGTGACGGAAACATGCGCTGAGATTCAGTTGCAAGCTTTACTAGACCACACATCTTTGCGTTTGTGTAAATAGGCTGCAGAAGTAATAGAAACTTGTATAGAAGAAAAACAACATGGAATTGATAACAAAATGAGGTTGTGATAGATTTCAACAATATCATTTTAAACAAAAGTTCCAGAATACAAGTGATACCGATGCAAATATATTCCAAAGCTCACTTGTTCCTTTGAGGCTGGTCGTTGGCGGTGATCAAAAGAAAATTATCTGGCAAAATCTAGTTACTTCGTCTGTTAGATTTTGCAGACTTATATGTATTCGTTTCGTCCAAGAAAACAAGGACATAACTAACGAGGAAATAAAATACACAGAGGATCAAGTAAAAAATTTGACAAAAAGTGAAATTCCGACTTCTTATAGTGTTAAAAATAAAACACTTACTTTGGTACTTACAATGGTCGACGGCAAAGTGTGTAACGCTGCAATTAGTACGACATCCACCATAAAATGCTAAATTTGTAGACAAACATTCAAAGATTTTAATAAATTAAAAGAACCTGAAGAAGTCAATGTTGAGGCACTTAAGTTAGGGCTGTCAATGCTAGAATTCGGTTTTTTGAATCATTATCACAACTATCGTATAGAATTCTTTTAAAAAAATACGGACTTCTGAAGAAAAAACAATTCTAAAAAAACAAAAACAAAAAAAAGATACAAAAACCATTTAAAGAGGAAAAGGCTTTTAGTGAATATTCCAAAGCCACGATTTGGAAACACCAATGACGGCAATACTTCCGGTTTTTTATGAACCCAGAGACTTTATCCCGAATAACCGGAATCAATGTAGACCTCATAAAAAGGTTTAAAGTCATTTTGGAGACTATCGAGTAGATATGATATTGATACTGAAAAGTTTGCGCAATTAGCCAAAGATACAGCAAAACTGTATGTAAATTTATATGATTGGCATTTTATGACTTCGACAATTCATAAAATTATGATGCATGGCGCTAAAATCATAGCTGCAATACTGCCAATTGGACAGTTGTCAGAAGAGGCAGCAGAGACCAGGAATAAAGGCACAAACAAACAGAACGCGGCAACGCGATAACCACTCATTTTGCTCTTATGAAAAATATATAGCTTTTTCATAAGAGCAAAATACTGAGTGATTATCGCGTTGTTCATAACGCGTTGCCGCGTCCTGTCTGTTTCCGCTTTAAGCACTTCCGACAATATAGATTAAGCAAGAAAATTTTCGAGAGAAGCTTGCAACAGAGATATGTTGAATAGATTATTACTAAGTTCAGACCCGTATATAAGTAGTAGTAGACCTAAGAAACTTAAAAGAAGCAAACCGTTTTCAAAGGAAGCGTTGAATCTTATGGTCTCAGGTACTCCACTTCTATCTTTACATGAAGATAGTAGCTATGAAAATGAAGAGGATGACGAAAAAAGAGAATTTGAATCTGATTATATACGCATATTACAATATGTTTAATCGTTCCAAAATAAGTTATATGTTTTTGTACTTTATAGCATATTATCACCAGACATTGGTTTCTATTGCATTATATTTCAATAAAATCCATCAAATAATTTTGTCCGGTTTTTCATACTAATACTTCTATGTGGCGCTGTAACGAATATTGCGCAATATTAATGCGAAACGGAAGAATGATTATTTTCGAAAAATACGATAAGAAAGAGAGAGAGAAAGAGAAGGGGAGTAAAGAAGAGAGAACTGGGGACTCAAACGCGAGCGAATGTAAGCGAGAGAGCCGCTAAGTCATGAGCGAAGACGATGTACATACATGCATAAATGACAAAGCGAATATGTGGAAAAGCAGAGGGGCGAGCAGGAGAGATAGTGCGACGAGGAGAGATGGAGACAGATAGCGCGACGATAGGGAACAGAGAGAGACGGCATGCGCGCGCGTCGAGGCAGCCCGGTCTCGCCGGTCGGTATCGAAGTTTAGTACGCCGTGCAGCAGCGCGCAGGCCTCGCGTACACGTATTGCTCGGTTCTCTCTCATCGTCATCTCCTTGTTGCTCGCGCGTTGCCCACGCGGCGTGCCCTCTTTCTCTTTCTTTTCTCCGCGTCCAACAGCGCGCTTTTGCACGCACGCTCCGTAATTTCTCGCGTACGTATACGTACGTGCGTGCATAAATGCGCGCGCGCGCGCATCGATCAGTAGTACGCAGGTACAAACATAATCCCGAGCTTCTTTTTTTCCGCCTGCGTTACGCCGCGACCCACCTTTTCCTGCGTGCTTTCCGCGCGTCACGTAAGTGGACGCGTCGTGCGAGCGAATGCGCGTGTTCCCCCCCGTGTGTGTGTACGTACGATTCGGATTTTTGTGCGCGAGTGCGCCGAGCGAACAGCAGCAGACAGGTATACTTACGTGCAAACGACAATCCGTGATCGGCCGTCACGCCGCGGCCACCTCGAAGCGGCCGAATCGACTTTCAACAACGTGGTGAGTGTGGTGTGTTGTCCTCTTTGCTACGTATATCGTACGTGACGAAAAGATAAGATCAAATAGAGAGCAGAGTTTTTTTCCTCTCGAATCTCGCGGATGAGACAAAGCGCGTCGCGGAAGTTTCGTTGCGCGCGACCTAAATACACGATGGCACGGTGACACGGGGCGAAAGTGAACATCGACTGCGCAAGAGTTCCAGATCTTCCGTTACGGGAAAGAGCGGGAAAATCGTCGAGCGATGCTGTTCGACGAGTGACAAAGAGAGAGAAAAAAAGAAAGAGAAGAAAAAACGAAAGAAAGAGAGGAAGAAAACGCAGACAGATGAAGGAGCGAGAAACGAAGCGTTCTGAGCTGCAAACAGTTGCGAAACTTGTCGGGCTTGAGACGTGGCGCGCACGAAATGAAGCGAACATATCCGATCGATAACTATAGTGGCACTATAGTCGTCTACACGTTAAACAGCGAGCGATTACCAGCCAGTGATCCAACCTTACCTAACGGACACGCGTGACCTCCAGAGCGGCGCGGCGGATAGACAGTTCGCCGAGCGCCGATCTCAGCTCTCCTCAAGACGACGACGATGTTGACGATGTAGAGGAGAAAGTTGACTTCGTTGTTTTTTTTATCCCAGGAAAAAAGAGCAAAAGATTACACAGTTGTTAGAAGACAACGAAGATAGGTTATCTCTCTTCGAGAAGACCTGAACGTCGTTAACGATGAGACGGTGATCGTCGAATCGATCGCCGATCAACGATCGATCCAGCGCGCGATGCGCGTTCGCCGTCCCGCTGGAATTACATTCTCTCGACGAGAGAGAGAGAGACAACTAGAGGAACCCGCGAGTGAGCAAAGGAGAAGAGAATAAGGAGAGCAAGAGATAATCAAAGGAAGGACGAGAAAAAGAGAGAGAGAGAGAAGACGTCTTATTTTTAGCAGCGTCGCACGTTGGCAAAAACCGGTTCTCCGAAGGGATCGTCTTCGCCAAGGGTTTCCGAACGAGGAAGATATAACACGTATGCAGATGATAGAGGCGTGTTTGTCTTGACGCTTCGGGAGGGAGAGAAATAACGAGAAATAAAACTCAAGAGTCGCTTCGAGACAAAAACTGCCTCGAGCGCACAAAACTTAAAAAAACAATACCATATGACTAACATAGAAATTAAATAAAAGATAAAACGTATCCGCGATGAAACACTCGATGTGATACATCTGCGAGCGGTCTCGTGTGTGTGTCTGTGTGTGTGTGTACGCGACATACACGAAGTGCGCAGGACAAAAGGAAACAACAACACGGAACGGTGGAATTCGCTTCACCCGATACGCGTGATTCCTCTCTCTCTGTCCCACCACACCTCGCTCGTTCCCTTCTATCCTTCACCGGCCGGTCATATATTCATCATCTCTCTCTCTCGCCTCGTTCCTTCTCGCTCTCACGAGGCACGGATATCGATTGCATGCGTGCGACAACGTGGCTAACGCGAGATTCGATTATCGACCGCGACAGCGAAAACGACGACAAAGACTAGAAGGAGGAGGACGACTCACCGCGTGACTTTGCAATTAAAAAAAAAAAAAAGAGCGACCTGACACCAGATGGTACCGTTGGCTCTCCGATAGGAAGTCAAGGACTCGCGCCGCAACACAGACCAGGATTGAAAGACATTTCTCGAGGATGAGCTCTCATTACCAAAGAATCGGTACGAACAGTTTTTAAGGAGAGATAAAACGATTGGGGACACACGTGTTACGCTAGTCCGCGATGTTTGACGAATTCGCGAAAGATCGATAGTTCGTTTTATCCCAACGTTACAAGCGTTAAAAAATCGATACTCGCATCGAACCGCGTCGATTTCTCGAAGCGTTTAATTTCCGATCAAATCGGTAAGCTGCAAAATTTCAAAATCCGCCTGCAATAAATTGACATTCAATTCCACAAGGCGCGAGAACAGATCTTTTATTCTGTAAATCGTTCTACTATTCTACCAGTTGAGAATCTCCGTATCGCCGATCTCACAGTCGGCTTGCAGGTCGTTTCGGCAACGGATGTTGTAAATATGAGCGACGCATCGTCAACGTTCGGAGACCAACAAACGGCATGAAGAATGGCAGCCAATCCGTCAAACAGTCGTCAGGGCGTGAGAGCGGTCGCCACGACAACTACCGATCCGCAGCGGAGCGAAAAACGCGCCGTCGCGGCGCGGGGCACCGCGGCCGCTCTGGCCCTGAGCATCGTCGCACTGGCCATCCAATCGGTGGCCACCGCGATTCCTACCTGGGGATACTTCACTAATCCTGACGGTGAGTCACTCAACTTGGTCAACAGTTTTATTAATTAAAAGCCCTCGCGTACACGTGGCGGCTACTGAATTTTTCCTTCATTGTTTCTTGGCGCGATCTCGAGCGTTCGTGTTTGTCGATACATACTTTTAGCTCGCTTGCGAATATTTTAAAAATTACAAGCGACGGACTGATTGAGGCGGAAAGATAAAAAATCTTGGAATTCGACGTGATCGGTTTGATTAATTACGGTTGGTTGCGCGTCGCTTATTTGCGCGTCGGACGCTTTCATCCTTTGCGGTTGTTGCGTCCGGCTGGTCTTTAACCGGCCAGTTAACACATTCTATGAGAATTTTCTGAAACTTATGGAAAGAGAAAAAAAAGACGAATTTGATTGATCGATTGATTGAGTGATTGAAAGCTTTATTTATAGAGCGCTCCGGAATATAATCCCCGTTAAGCGCAAAGACCTTAACAAGTCGCGAATTTTCAAATTGTTCAGTAAAACTAACAAACAAAATCAGAAAAAAAAACTATATAAAATGCAAAACTACGAAGAAAAAACAAAAGAATAAAATAAAAAGCTCATAAACATTAGAAACTTTGAGCAAAAACAAATATAATAAATACAAAAAAGAAAACAAATTGAAACATTAAACACCAAAATAGAACAATTAGAGCAAATTAAACGTTAACAAATATTGTTGATAAATATTGAGAGAGAGAGAAGATATTGTTTATCAAATTATATCGTTTATTAACGAGCAATTTACGAAATGCCGAGTGTAATAAACTTGCTTGCCTCTTCATCTGGTACACGGATTTCTCGTGAGATGATCGATAGTTGAGAGTCTCATCTGTTCGGTGCCTTCTTGATTAGCTCCAGGCGCATAACGGGATCGTCAAAAGTTGCCAGACGCATTAGATTTATTTTCGTACTTGAAATGAACAAGCGAAATTCACATCGTAGCTTAACTCGACCGATACACACGTCATATTCTGAACTAATAATACACACAAGTTGTTCCATGAATTAATTAAAGATTATCATTAAAATTGTACATGCAATGGTGTGTGTGCAATCGCAAGTTTAAAAACTTGAAATGCATTATTTACTTTTTTAATGTAACAATAATGTGTTCTACTTTTTAATGTGATAATAATTGCTATCGATTATGTGCGTTAAATATATTTTCCTTGAAGAAAAAAACATCGACGACGCGTCCCACGTCGCGTCGGGAATGCGCAGTTCTTGCGAGTCACGTTATTTTTCGCGACGCGGCGTCGTCATCGAGAAAATTTCAATGACTTGGCGAAGCGCTTAAGTAGAGCGTGTTAAATACGCTCAAAGAGTCGAGAGGAGAATGGAAGAGAAGAAACACATACATTTCCTCCGTTCATTCATATCACAACGTCACAGTCTTAGCGGAATCGAAACGCGATCGACCGCGCAATCTTCGGACGTGCAATCGCGCCTTTAACGAGCTCTAAAGTCCAACCTAATTTGGCACACCTTCCCGTATATATATATAACGTAATATATATCGAGCTAATTAATTTCAGCAGCGGCGGCACGTTGTATTACAGCCGCGCTACGCTTCTTTTTTTTTTTCTCGCTCGTGCTCTCATCAATCGGTTTTCTCTTCTGAAGCAATGGATGGCTAATACCGGCCGGCCGCGTAATCTCGGTCTTCGACTTCAGCGTGTTTTCCTCGCCGACCGCGCGCCGCTTAGTTTCCACGGGAGAGAGAGAGAGAGAGAGAGAGAGAGAGAGAGAGAGAGAGAGAGAGAGAGAGAGAGAGAGAATGATGTTTTCTTCAGCCTGGTTAACGAGATCAATTTGTCGCGCGCGTGTGTGCGTGCGTACCGTGTTTATTCCACCGTTTAGTACGTAAATGTGTGTCAGGTTCTCTGTGAAATGTCCGTTTAATAAATTTATGAATCTCTCAAAAGTCCTCAATTCTTGCAAATCATCATTTTGTACGATAACAACTCCTTGAAGAAGAGACAAGAGGCCTCTTTACACACCGAACACACCGTTTCTCTCTCTAGCGTCTCTTCTTCGTGCCACGCAAGAGACGCGTGTAACAGCACGTCTCTCGTCGCGACGCTCATTATCCATTATATTCCGCGCGTATATGAAAGCGCGTTTCAGAGAACAACGATGACGGGATGTTGCTCAACAACACACGCCATTGCCGCTCGGAAACCAATATCACGCGGTTTCCTTGTGCTAAATGCAACAGTACACGTAATTTCTTATATACGTGATATTCCGCGCGTAGGTGAAGTCGTACACGTAATGTGCCGCTACAATATCGCGCGCGTACTTGTGTGTACCGCCTGCGCAACCGCTTTCTGTCGCGCGATCGCTTCAACGGGATAATCTCGCGGAGAACGCACGTAGGAATATTCCGTACTGAAATTTCGAGCCTACCCGTCGTGCCACGTGTGTGAATGTTCCCTACACACGCGTGATTCTCATCGTTTTCCCCGTCGCCATTGTCCGCGGAACTCTCCGCTTCTCTCGCTCTGTGTGTGCGCGCATATCGAGGAGCATCGCGCAGAAAAGAGAAATAATACGACGACCGTGCGTCGACTTCCTCCCGCGCCCGACACGAGAAAAATCTCCGGGGAATAAAGTCGCTCACCGAGAAGAGAAGAAACGCGCTCCCACACTCGTCGTCGTTCGATAAACTCGTATAGTTACATACGCGCACGCACGCACGCACGCACACTCGCGCAAGTACAACACGTCGGTACGTAGCAGGTGTTTACCACCATATGTTGCTGCCGCTAAATATTGAATGCGGATGTGGATGCGCATGTCTGCAATACAAAAACTCTGTACAGAGTGTGAAATAAATAATGCAATTTGTGAAGGACAAGAACATCCATAGATACCTACGTGATATACGAGACGATTCATTTTTAAAAAGCTTTTCGGCCATTTTGTTAATTTAAAATTAAAAAATTATCCCTTCGTGGACTGACTTGATGGATCTCCCAGCCGAAAATTTCAAACCGCTGTCTCTAGTTGAAATTAGTTTTTTTTAACGCTTATATCTTCGAAACTACTAGACATGTTTTTAATCGACGCAGAATCGTTAAAATTTTTCATTAAAAAAAAAAAAAAGAAAAATTGAAAAAACATCGATTTTTCCATTTTTCGCAGAGATGTTCGATTTTAAAGTCGCGTGGGTCTCCCAGACCCAATCAGTCCACAAAAGGTTAATTATTGAAACGTGAAAAAGACTTAATTGTGCGCATAATTTTATTTAGATTTGTAAAAATGTTTATATGTCGCACAAAAAAAACTATAAGTTTTTTAGTTTTATCGTATAAATAATGAGTTTTCGTATATAAGATAATGAGTTTTTCGATCTTCATTCTCATGCGTGAGACATGCGCGCTTCCACAGTTCAGCGATCTATTTCAGAAGCGTATCCTTTGTTTGCATATACGCTTGTGGGAGATGCCATGCTCATATAGCCAGGTATGTAGCTACCTGTGCCGGGCACCTCGTGTCTCACACAGGTGTGCTGATTCACAAAGTAGGGGGAGATAGGCAAGTACTGTTATATACGCACGCACGATCTCATCGTAGCGCGCGCGCGAGCGAGAGAGCGACGATGCGCGTAGAAAAGTTGTTAATTACGAGCAGGAGAAACGGGGGGATGACAGCGGGAAGGTATTATTCCGCGATAAAGTCGATAAGCCGGAAAACAACGTATCTCTTTCGATTCTTTCCTCCCTCGCGGTATTGTTACTCGAGTCGCTGAGTCGGAAGATCAGATCGATATTGTTACGTAATTGAGAAGACAGTTTTTCGTTGCGAAATTCAGTGTGTTACGAAGTATCATTATAATCTGTCGTCACGTTGTTTGCGATTATTTAAATTTTTATTTGTGTTTTAATATATTAATATAATATTATTTACATCTTTTGCTTAAATTTTTCATCATATAAATCGTGAAAATTGACAGTTTTTACTCTCAAAGCGCATACCTTTGCCGAACTAAATATATTTTCGGATATTTGAATAGTTTGCATTTTTCACTACGTATTAAAAAAATACACAAAAACTAAAATACGTAGAACTTTAATTAACTGAGTGTTGCCAATATAATTTCACTCTTTTGGGAAATATTCCAACAATGTATTTGTGTGTTCAAACTTTGTTTTTTTTTCCGGTTGCACACGTGGAAAAAATTAATTTTTAAGCTCGGAAAATGCGATAAGAGTCGTAAGGTAGATTTTTATTCTCACATATGTACTCCAAGGGTTAAAGTAATATCTAAATAATACAAAAGTTTCGACCACAATCTGGGACACGAAACTTTTACGACAGCTCATTTATTGCGCAAGACTCGTAGAAACTAATAAGTGGCGGGCTCGAGGCAAAATGAGGCTAAATGACACTTCTGCGCGACAGATGTTGTAGCTTCCTTCTTCGCCACGCCATTACACGAGGAACCATCGCTGATCGATGAAATCCGTGCGCAAATACGAGATCCGATTTATTGATGACACATCATGGCCGAGCAGTCCTTCTCGCCAATACACGACCGAGATACAACGTGTAGTAAAGGACGGGACGGGGGATCGCGCGTGTGTGTGCGCGGTTCGGCGCGAGTGTGTGCGCTACGTAGGAGAGAGGCATAAAGGTACCGCTATACAGGACTGAGGAGTTTCGAGCCAGGAGTGCAACGGCCTTTACCTGGCTCTCACTTATCCTGTTTTCCTCCCTCCTTTCTGCCCTCTTCTCTTTCTCTCTCTCTCTGTCTTTCTCTAAAAATTATAGTTCACGAGAGAGTCTCGTTTGTGCCGGCGCGAAGAATCTCGTTCGTAACGGATTGTACGATGTATTAATACGTAAGAATTCTGTTTTTGAAGAGATGCGGAGGTGTTTTGGCTCTTTGATTTACATTCCAAAACTTTATCTCTGATCGCGCGCTAGATTCTCTCTTCGAATATTTGTTTCTCACAATCGACATGTAGGTATCGTATTTCGTTACGATTAATCGTGTGCGCGTGTATTTAAATGGAAGCGATGACGCACGTTTTCTCCAAACTAACAATCTTCTCGCTATCATATCGCGATATCAATTGCGATATATTTCCGTGCTACGTGATGTAATGTCAGATGTGAGAACACACACACACACACCAAAGGTGTCCGATAGCGGTAATTCGAAGGGAACTATAGGAGAGGTCAATAGTATCGTTTGCAATCTGTGAATGTGCGGTGTTCCAATAACAGCCGTTTTAGCGAGCTTACAAAGCAAATTATTGCGTCTGTGTCCGCACTTGTCAGGCTGGATTGCGCGTAACGGGCGAAATTTCATTGGCGTAAGTTTCCAACGCGGTTTCCAATACGGTTGTAATGTCAATTGGCTATCGCACACATTTCGAGCTTATGTGTACGTTTCAGAGATTGACATACTCTATATAGGTACGTGTCGCGAGAGAGAGAGAGAGAGGGAGAGAGAGAGCACTTTACGTACTCACGAGAGATAAATGGCATGTACTTATCTTGAGAGAAGTTCTCTCCGAGAGTTCAACATTCGACGCAACGAGCGGAAACATTATTATAGGAATGTGTGTACGATAAGTAAACACGCGCGATATAACGCGTGCCATGCAAAATGTAACGATATATTTGTGTAGCAACACTTGAGTTCTTTTCGTGGTCGTCTCACACACACAGAACCCGATTATTTTCTCGAAAAACTGAAACTCGGTAAAAGTGCAGCATCTCTTGTGTGTGTGAAGTAAAATTCAAATATAAATTGATTATTAAATTTATTTTTATCGTGTTTGTATGCGAGAGCACAATTTATTACGGGACGCACTTCAATCGGATTTTTTTTTTTTTTATTGAGATAACCGACAGATGCGATGGAATTTCGCAACGTTCGCCGCGCGGACGGGCTACACCCAGGTCATGGTTCGCGTGTTCGTGCCGATCGTGACGGCGAGATCTGCAGGATGTCATGCCAATAATAGTCGGTATTTAGCATAGATCGAAGTCATTACGACAGTTAATCGTTAGAACGGCAACGTCCTCCGTGGATAGGCTTCGCCTCTCTTCCTCAAAGGCTGGATCGCCTAAAGTCAAAATATACAACCGCTGCAAAAATTACACAAATAAATAAATAAACGCGATCTTACGTAATAATTGCATAGAAATACCCAATTGTTGGAAAAAAATTGTTTTGTGATGTATTGTGTTGCATTTTTATCGCGATTTGCACGCTAACGACACATCGTCGCAATTTATTGCAAAAAAATGCAAATTATTTCGCAACATACACGTAGCAGCGTCATTTGATTCCGATTTGACCGGATATTTCAGCGGGAGAAATTCACCGAATAAATTGTGCGTCGGATTACAACCTACGCGGTATCTATCACGAGCTAGGCGTCTGCTATAAAAACTTCCCTTTTTTTTTTTTTTTTGCAATTCGTGATTACGTACGTGTAAATATTTAATGAAACTGGCGCACCTACGCAACGGTTTTATATCGTTAACGTGTACCTACATTCCGCGTGTATTCGGAATCGAAATTTTAATCCTAAATGTCAGTACCTGTCACAGATATGGCATCCCGCATGTTAGAAAGAAATTGGAAAGCGATCGTAAATGACGGCGCCGACAATTTCGATTTTTCAACGCTATTGATTGAATTTGAAAATGTTGAAAAAAAAATTAATGTTTTGACACCGTTGAGAACATTTTTGCATCGAACGATAGTCGCAAATATGTAATTTTTTTTACAAATTATTAAATTGAAAGCAAGAATAAAATTAGATCGCGTTATCTTGTTTGTATTTTTTTCTCTCTTAAATAAAATTTAATAAAGTAAATTTAAGTAAGTTATATTCTTAAGTAAATTTAAAAAAGTAACGGAACATGTACATTCTTCGAAGTTATTGTATCTGTCATCCGTGGAAAAAAAATAAATCCAAGTAGTCTTTCTCTTAATAATGTCCAGAGTGAGGTCGCGTGCGTGTCGAATTCCAAGAAGAGCTTGAAATGTTCCGCGAAAGCACTTGATCTCTCAGTAGGAACATAAGCTTCTTAAGCGTCTGACAGATAAAAACGCGTGCCTCACAGCAGCGACTTACTACAAAGCCGGAAGAAAAACGAAATTGAAACTCTTTCCGTGAGAGAGATGTTGCATTTCCTTCTTCGGACGTGTGTGTAAGAAAGTCGAAATTTCTCTCGTAAATTATAAAAGAGGTGACGATCGCTACACAAATTGCTACTCAACACTGGCGGATGTTCATTTACTGAAAGCGGATAGTCACTTATCGTCACGTGAGATTAAAGACAGGACGCTGTAATTGACTCCGCAATGTTTCACGGTGCGACAAGTAGATATGTCACGCGTATAGCACGCAGCAAAAGAAAACCGGATAAGATATATCAGCGGATGATCTCTCAAGCGCGCGATACGTGTGTAGATCTCGACGAGTTTGTTCATTGTGCTCGATACGCCACAAATTGCGTGAAATTTGTATTAACCGATAACGAAAAGTGACATTTTCTCGTTAGCACGAGAATATTGTCGGCCGTAAAATATAATATTTGCAATTAACACTTTTACGATTAATAATTTTTTATTAAACATTTTAATGAAAATGATAGAATTAATATGAATATAATGTTACATTAATTTAAATGTAACGCGTTACATTACCGTTCGAAGATGTTTCGAATGTGAACCGATAATTTTGTGTGTTGTTTAATGAAAGCATCAAATATCAGATAACGTTTACATTAATATGAATAGAATGTTGCTATTAGTGTTTTTTTTTTTTAACAAACGCACCGAGTACCTTTGTAAAGTCTTGTTCGCACGTTCAATGAATAGACTTTTTAACAAAGAATATCACAGTCGCGAATTAAAAATAAAATTGTGCGAATTTGTTTTACAGAAAAGAAATACGAGTATTTGTGGAGAAAAAAAAAAGACGTCGTTACACACACGTAGCGCGAATAGATGATTGAGTTCGACGAACGCGAAACTCCGCGGTATATCTATTGGAGGGAACCGTTTGTTCCGCGGTTTCATTACGTACCTTTTGTGCCGTGAATATCGTATCTAAAAATGGCGCGGGGAGAATAAATGACGGGGCATTTTCACGACTGCACACCGTGGTGGAGCACCGTGCGTGTGCTCCTTTCACCGTGCGCGGAAAATAGCGCGCGCTGGCTATATTTACGCACGTCGCGGTCTTTTCATTCAAGCACACGTATATACGTAACGTTTGTCCATTCACGGCACGGTATTTATAAAACGTGGGTTACGTGATCTCGGTGTTTTTCGATTTTCATTTGAACAAAAAAAAAAAAAAAAAAACTGTCATTGACTTAATTCGGAGTCGATGATAATAGCTGCGTTCGAGGAGCGCAGCGCTATTGAGTCATTCTTTGTTTTATGTCTAATAAGCGATGGAATAACGCAGATAACGCGCTCTCCGAACGCACAGTTGATGTGTCACAAAGAGAAAAATGTAATCCAAGTGCTCACCCAAATAAATCTGACGTTAACAGCAAGACGTTACGGTGTTGTAACTGAGGATTTTATTTTTTTTTATTCCGAAGACGTGATAAAAGTGGAACTTTTCTACGTACTGATACGCCTTCGTCGCACCCACATATACATATACATATATATAATATATGTATACAACGACCAGTGTAGCACAGTGAATGACGCAACAGGGACGCGTAGCATAAAAATTGTACAGCGGAAAAAAGAACTCTTTTCAGGTTTCTTTCTCTCTCCTTCGCGCGTCGCTTATATGCTCTGATTACATGATATCATTTTCCTATTCTCCCGCTTCGAAAGTAACAATAACACTTTTTTACAATAACAATAAAATAAAGTCTCTTCGGAGAAGCATTGATTTTTTGTTTCGTGGAAACGATGTCCTGAGAAAATATCATTTTACTTGCGCACTTGATTGCCGAAAAGAACGCGTTTTTACACATTTCTATTAGAAAACTTTTACATAGAAATGCGATTTATTCGAATTCGATAATTTGTGTATTGCGACAACGTGTCTTTCTGCGCTTAGTGAGAGAGAAATGTTCGAAGAGAGAGAAAAAAATGGTCTTTTCTAGTTCGACTTAACGGTTGTGGTCAGTCCGATGCAATGTTCGTCGCAATTGAAATGCGAAACCGGTCTTCCTTAGATCCGGAGCGAAAGAAGAATAAGTAATCTTTTTTTTTTTGCATTTGATATGCCGCGCTCATATTTACACAAAGCGTTCTTTATACGAGAGAGATTACGCTCAGTCTTTATTTCCGCCGTTTGGCTTAGAATGTAGAAATCTCGAGCGTTCTCCTAATTAGCAATTCTTGATAAATGCATATTCCTCGCACGATCTCTTTTTTTTTTTTGTTGAAACGACGTAAATCCGTTCCAGATATTGCTCTTTGCAATGTAACTCGCTGCAACTTGACAGTTTCAATATGTATTTTCAATTACGTAATTGCGGAAAAAAATAACGTCGTATCTACTACGCGCAAAAAAACGTGAAAAAACGTAATAATTTTTTTAAATAATAAATACGAAAAATTACATTTTTAACAACAAAAACAAGATTGTTTCGCGAAATTCTGTCCTCGACAGTTTGTAAATAATTGAAGAATATAAAAAAAATATAAAAAAAATTCAAGAGAGAAGCGGGATAGCGGGATTAAATAAATTATATATAGTATATATAATAGGATAGAAATAAATAAAATTTTTCGTACAGTTATCTATCCGATAAGTATTTGAAAGCACATCATATCTAAATGTATTATCCGTGCTGGGATATTTGCTCGTCCCGTGCATTATACATCCAAGAACGAAACGGTATAGGTAGCTACAGTTTATATCATGAGAGAGGGGTCGCGCCTATTTACACAGGCACATCATATTGCGGTAATATTGCGTCCCGAGGTCACGCAATCATCATTGCGTAATCGTCGTTTACATTATATCGTGCGTTACATTTCCCGCACGATATTCACCTCGTAATGGCACACGCCAAGTGCGACAAATATGTTAATTATTACGTTCAAAATTCTTGCGTTAATATTATATTCGCCGGAAAACGGACGCGCCTCCGTCAGGATGGTTCTGACATTTAGAATACATTATTGTTGCAGCGTTGCGCAGCTTAATTAAAATTGCAGCTGCTCTTAACATTCTTCGTCGCTTTATCAAACTACGTAATATCTTTCAAGACGCCTAAGTAAATTGCTTGCGACATTGCGTGCGCGTAATGATCAAAAGTTACACGGAGCTATATCGTAGATAGCGAAACAATTAGGTAGTCAGGAAATCTGATTGGTTTCCTCAAAAGAAAGTTCATTTTTTTCGGGGGGGAGGGAAAAAAACAAAAACCGTTTAGTTTGCTCTGCAATAATAACAATTAAGTAAGCAGGAAACCCTTCTCAAAAAAAGTTAATTAAAAAAAAAACAGTTTGCTCTGTAATAATTGTTTTATTATCAAGCTCTGAGAGGAGAATGAATATTAATGATTGGTTTCCTCAAAACAATTTTTTTCGAAAAAAAAAAACATTTAATTTGCTCTGTAATAATTGTTTTATTATCAAGCTCTGACAGAGGAAAATGAATATTAAATCATGGTCTCGAACAATACAAATCGATCACCACCCGTTTGAATTCAAAGCCATTTCACAGAATGTGTTCGTTAACATGTCACGAGCGTGTAACCAACACGAAGGATGATGATGATTGCATAACGCGTCGCGAAAAGGCTAAACCGATGGCGCAGTTTGAACCGTAATAGCGCACACCACCACGATCAGAGATTATTGTTTATCGAAATGAGACAGCGATTGCATGATGATTGATGCTAGGAGATTTCAATTATGCGCATTACGTAACGCGATCGCCGGAAAACTTTTGCAACACGTTCCAAAACATTGCAATTAATTAACTGTAAAACTTGAAACTCTCAGACAGAAGAGGGATTAAAAATTACTTGAAGTAAAACTGAGGGAAAAATTCTTAAGCAGACCGATAGCTCGTTACTTTCAAATGTAATACTTTTCTCGCGCGTTAAAACTTACGATGTCAATAAAAGCTAAAGTGTATCACATCGGTCGCGCAAGTGTCGGGTTATTACGCACGTGCGAATTACGTAGAACGTACCTATTTACTGTTGGCGTGACCAACGTCACCGGTTACCATTAGCGAATTCAACGTCGGGGAACAAATGTGCTTGACCTTTTAATATACGAACGTGAAGAGCCGCGTAGGTGTGTGTGTATATGTGTGCCCTGTGCCACCTATTCTCATCTCATTTGCGGTAAGAGCATCGGTTTGTCTTATCCTCCCGTTGCGCGTTGGGGGATGGCGGTTAATGGAAAAAAAATTCAATTAACGACGCACGACGTTGTGTCATTGTCAGTGATTATGAAGCGGACGAGCATTGTGCGCATTCGCTGTGTGCACAAGTATAAGATGTCAGGCGTGTATATTGCAACCGAGCACGTCGTGCTTAATTAATTTGCGAGCTCTGCCGCTTTGAATTAGCCGGAATACGCGAATATTGTTCGAATATTACAGTCACGATTCAACGTTATCTTTCGTTCTCTTTATCTCTCGTTCTCCTTATCTTACAAGATAAAGTTTTTCTTTTAAATTACAATTGTAATTTACTAGAGAGAGAGAAAAAGAGAGAGTTTTAAGATGTATTCGGTGTAATTTCACACCATTTATTCGAATAATTAAAGCGCACGATACGAAAGCGTGAGAATTTGTAATTTTTTTTTATAATCAACGATATTAGAGATATAATGGGGAATAAATTGAATGGGCGTGTCGCTTTAAGTGCAAGCGTCACGATTGATTATTCAAGTTTTTCGTGATTTTGTAACGTGGGCGTTTCAACGAAGCGAACATAACGGTGTCTGACATAATTATTATTGCGCAAGTGCGGCCATTAGAACCGTAATTAATGGAAAGATTCGGTTGACAGACTGCAGACGGTTGTAAAACCATCCCATGGATGATGATTAATACATGCGTATAAGAGCGCGCTTTGTATTTCGTTAATATGCTACTTGATTATTCACTTATTACAGAGACTGACGTTTATTTATGCAATATCGGAGAGACGGGTGTGGAAGTACAAAATAAATGTTAATAATCCATTGTTGATAAATTACACGGGCTTGACTATATTGGCGAATAACAATTACCGTTCTTGCTGATTACGGTTATTACACAGATACACTGCAATTTTACACCGCGAACAAAACGTGTTTAAATGCGCGGCACAGATTTTCGCCTGTGCGTAGAGACGACGATTAAAATCCGTCATTTCGTCAAATATAATTTAAAATCGCTCTTTAAAATGTAAATAAATAAACAATCGACTCTCTCGTCGCGCAAACACGATTTTCTGTATTTTCTTATTTATTCATTATGTTTCTCAGGGTCAACAACACACGTACACACACCCACGCACAAGTAGCACACATGTGTCAAAATGTCATAACATACGTCATCCGACTTTATATTAAATTCCATCGATGACAAATATTTACTACTACGTAGTTTACGGTCTTGGGATTATTTATATCAATAATTTATCGAAGCAGAAGGTAATTGTAATCAGTCGAGAGAAATATGAAACTATTCCATTAACTCACAAAAGCGAGCGATATTGTCGCACGCAAGTAATGTGTATTATTATTATATGTACGTGTGTGTGTGTGTGTGTTTTGCAACACCCTCGCGTTCCAATATAATTACGTCAGATCGATAATAACCGTCGTAACCAAATTGAATGGGCTAAACTGTAATTTCACGTTTATACTTCCAATCACACGCATCATGCGTCGCGTGAGTTGTCGGGCTTCGGTGTAGCACATGATGTGAAACACGGTTTCAATTTAATTTAAAGTATGTGGTTAGGATTGTATTTAATATTTCGTGCAAAAGAAAAACATTGTTTTTTACACACATCCGCACGTAAATTGTTGTGATACTGTTTTTGAAAAGAAAATCTCTCGATATGAGTGCGAATACATATTAGGTAGCGAATGCGAGACGCAAATGAGAGAAAAATGCATTTTCCCTGACACAAAACTAACGAAACACGATTACGAAAACTTTTGCTTGATAAATTATGCGAGTTAAGCCATCTGCGTCGTCGCGAGTTTACAGAGACATTCCGCGTGCTTGCCGTGCGCGCATAAATTACATCGTCATGCTGCGGATGCACGGGATGATTAGAGCAGAATGTCAGACAGATGTGAGATTTTGCATAAAATATTTTGCAAAGTTAAACTTGTTTTTTGAATCGTCGATGGCCTTAAATTAGAAAAAAAAAACATTGGGAAACATTGAAATTAACATATTTATGAAGTTTGATGTAAAATTTCGTATGTAAAGTGACTTTTGAAATCACAGAGATCGCTCTGTGTGTGTGTGTGTGTTATCACATCAATGACTATTTATGGGATTATGTCAAGACTAGCACACATGTGAATTTTGCCGCGAGATCAACGTGCGGCTCGAGTCGAGATGTAGATGTTTCGGTTGTCATGGCGATGTTTTTTCGGAGAGAGTTGTTGCACGGACCGGTGTAAAATGTTATATAAGTGTAATTCCGTTAAAAGCTTAAATACAAAGTTCTGTTACGGAGTTTCCACATTTCGCAACTTGTAACACGAACAGAACACCGTTTTTTCCGCTTGAGAATGCGCATGTCCCAATCTCTTCGAAATGATCCCCTTCGAGTGCGTCGATAGATGTATCTCGTTTGTAAATATCTAATCTCACTTGACTCTTCTCTCTTCATCATTATCAACTTTTTATTTGCACTGTTACAGCTGGCACCGCCATGGAGAACGGTTACTTCAGCCCATGGAGACAATGCAAATACCTTCTTTACTTACGGGAGTCGTGCGGCTCACAAGTCAGATTTCAACCAGTGTGTAAGTTTCATTTTTATACGCCACTATGAAGAACGATGTTTAGTTTTTTGATATGTTTTCAATCCCACTGAAAATTCAGCTCCTCCATCCGAATAAACATTATTTCAGAATTACAAGCTATTTATGAGCTTTCAAAACCACCGGGTTAACATTTTTGAGCGCGTTTGCCGCGGAGCAGAAGCTTCAATTTTTCGGTGCGAGGGAGCGCAATCCAAGTGAACTCAGTCGAAAAATTGAAATTCCTTCTCCGGCAAATAAGCTCAAAAAAAAAAGAAAAAAAAAAAATTTTTAATCTAGTGAGTTCGTAAGCTTACATATGGCTCGTAATTCTTAAATAGGTTTTATTCGATTCGGACAAGGTGGAGAGTATATTTTTTATTATTTTCTGACAAAAGTACGAAGTAGTCGTTACAAGCCACAGTGTCGTGTAATAAAAATTCTCGTAATTTGCAATTTTATTGTTCCGACAACTTTCAAAATTGTGAGAACTTTATTCCCGTAAAATCGGTTAAAATGAAATTTAAACCGATGTGTTCCTCACGCAGGAATAAAAAAAAAAACAAAATTCGCTTTTATGAACGGCAACAATATGAATATCGCGATTAAAAACATTTCTCGTTTCTCAGTTAACCTATCATTATACCAGTTTATTATACTACCGGGAAATACGCATAAGTAAAAAGCGATTAGAGAATTACCGTGATCTAAAAATAGCCAGGTACAAAAGACCGGCGAAAGCGCGCGGGATTACACAATGAAACGCAATAGAATTACGAGCTGGAGTCTTCCTTTATTTCCAGTGGCTGTGTGGGTGGCGGGATTAGCTGCCGCCGGCGCTTCTGCCCTTTTGGCGATTCTGGTCGCTCTGACTGTGCTTCAATTAGCGATGGCCTCTTCTGCGAAGAGAGTTGTAATTTCGTACAGCACCGCTTTAATAGGCAAAGTTGCCTTCGCTACATTGGCAAGTAAGTAATGCGAATTCTCATCTCGATGTTCCGACATAGGAACGGTGTCGAGCAAAAACGATAAAGATATATATATATATATAGTCTCAAGACAAAGTAACGACTTTCCTTTCTATTCGCTGATACTTATACATTTACAAAGAGTTCATGTTATATATGTATGAGTAAGGTTGCAACGTGAAAGGTTGCAACTTTGCGAGTCTCTCAGAGAAAACTCTCTTTATTAAATATACACTCTTATGTTATTATTAATAGACGGGATTATTATTAAAAGGGCTGTCATATACATATATATATATATATATATATATATATATGTAAGAATAATTGTAAACATGGTTTGCCGATCGAAAGTCACGTTGATAAACATCGAGAAACGCCTGTTTGTGACTCGAAATCAGAGGTAATAAGCTTAACTTCAGAACATGAAGCTAACAGTCGAAATTCAAGCTTCGAAGAGCAAACAACTCGCACACATTCGACTTGTCTGTAAGTTTTGGTTTTTCATTTAGTTATTACGTATTAAACATTTTTCATTTGGTTATCACGTATTAAACATTATACTTATTTAATAATCACGGTGTGTGATTACTTCGTTATCCTGAGTTTCTTTCGAGTTTTCTTCGCGGCTGTGATTTTTCTTACATATATACATATACTACTGTGTCTAAAAAGTAAGGTGACATTGCATTTATTTCGAAAATTCTTTATTTATTCTTGCAAATCAATTTCGTCCCCTTCAAAGTAATCCCCCCCTG